>KV908733.1:5000-25000 GCA_002005505.1 Botryococcus braunii
TTTCGTCACTTTGTAGAATCCTGGAACGCTTTCTGTAACGTTCCGAGTGCGAAGGGTCCGTTAGGGAGCCGATCGGCATCGAGCCGATAGCGCGTGATCGGAGAGCGGGGTACGATGACCTCATTACGTAATCTGGCCAGCTTGGCTGGCGGGGTGCTATCAGACGGGTCGCACCTGTGTGAGGTCATTCTCACACGAACTTGAGACAAGCAAGATACTACATTTGGTATCGGCGAGAATTCTAAAACCTGGGGTTTTCGATTTCTCGTGTATCTTGTGTGTTTTACGGACCTGGGGTCCGTGGTCGTAAACCTGGGGTTTGCGATGGCACTCCGGACACTTGTCGAAGTGCCGCAGGGGTTGCGAAATACATTTGTAACCGTGCCTCCTACGAGGAGGTGTGCTATTGGGACGGTTTGGGACGACTCGTGGCCCACTTGGGCCAGGAAAAATCCCCGAGTCCCGGACCTTTCGAACGGCTTGAGCTACGAAAATTGTCGCGCTTTCACGAAACAGAAGCTCGTAGAGATCCAAGCACTTCCTAGTGCCGAGATCGCTACGCAGCAACTGGTTCGTGAAATCGGTGACTATTTCGAGAAGCTTGAGCCGGTCGAGGTTCACTTAGCGAAGCTGTCGACGCAGCTGCACCTCCAGGTAACTGGAGAGGGCGGCTTTAAGCCGGGTTTCGACTCGGTGGCGCATTTTGCCGAAATGCAGAGGCTCGCGACGGCGAAACTGGAATACGAAACGAGAGTTTGGCAGTTGTACTTCATCGCTGCCGAGCTCGATACGGATTCTTCCGTGGGTCGTACGGAGGATCGCGTGGATATGTTGGAGGCCGAAGTTGCGGTGCTGACTCAACGCGTTGCAGGTGGGCACCCCACTTCTGGTCCTTCCGTTGACGTGTTGAATTCAGAATTCAATGCGAAGAGAACAACTGAACCTTCACGTGGGCCCTTTCGGCGCCCACCGGCTCCGTTGTTTAATGGGGAAAAGGAGGGGACTGACATAATCACTTGGCTGCAGAGGCTCGTGGTATGGGACACGAGTCTAGGCCTCCTTCAGGTGGGGGAGAGGGCATGACGTGGAAGGACAAGTTTGTGCGTGGTTATCAGGAAGACCTTTGGTTCAAGGAACCTAGCAATGTGGCGCCTCTGGTCGCACACGACGGCTTCCTGTTACACGAAGGAAAGATTGTTGTGCCGCATGCATTTGGGCTTAGATCCCACCTTATGGAAGAAATGCATGATAGCCCGTATGCTGGACACCAAGGTGTGAACAAAACCCTGAAGCTGGTTGCCCGCCATTATTGGTGGCCGACGATGACACAGGATGTGACGCAGTACGTGACTCACTGTCACCTCTGCCAGAAGAACAAGGCAAGGCATGCAAAGCCTTCGGGGCTGTTGCATCCCCTTGAGCTTCCGCATAAATCGTGGGACACGGTGACCATGGACTTCATCACCCAGTTGCCTCGCACCGCGGAAGGGCATGATGCCATCCTGGTGGTGGTGGACAAGCTGACGAAGATGGTTCATTTGGTGGCTACGCAGACCACGGCTACTGCTGAGCAGACAGCGAAGCTGTTTGTGGATCACATTTGGAAGCTCCACGGAGTGCCTAGGAAAGTGGTGTCTGACAGGGATCCCCTGTTCACCAGCCACTTCACTCGAGCCTTGTGTCGGATGCTTGGGACCAAGCAGGCCATGTCCACGGCGTATCATCCTCAGACGGATGGGCAGACAGAGCGTGTGAACCGTGTTCTTGAGGACATGCTCCGCATGTATGTGTCTAAGTCACAGACTGACTGGGACGAGAAGCTGTCGTGTGCTGAGTTTGCTATCAACAGTGCAGAGCACTCCAGCACAGGCTTCACGCCGTTCATGTTGAACTATGGTCATCACCCGTACCTACCAGTATCGGTGCTGCCAGAGTTCAGGGTCCCGGCTGCCTCGAGCTTTGTCCAACGCATTCAGCGTTTAGTGGCAGAAGCTCGGCGCACACATCGCATTGCGACGGAACGCCAGGCACGTTACGCTAACACGAAGCGTAAGGATGTCACGTTCGCTCCAGGAGATTGGGTCCTGTTGTCGGCTAAGAACCTAAGGTTCAAAGAGGGCACACCGAAGCTGTTGCCTCGGTGGGTCGGGCCGTTCCAAATTGCCAAGTCTGTTGGAGGCAACTCCTATGAGTTGATCCTCCCGGCACGCTGGAGGATACATGACGTGTTCCATGTGTCACGGCTGGAACGATACCGCCGGGATGGCAGTGTCCAACCACCACCACCTGCTGAGGTGCTGGAAGGGGAGGACGAGTACGAGGTGGAGAAAATTCTTCACCACCGGAAGGCTCGCCGCTCGTATGAGTTCCTGGTTCGGTGGGTGGGATACTCCCCTGAACATGACACGTGGGAATCAGAGGCGAACTTGCGGAATGCCCCTGGGGCGTTGAAGGAGTATTGGGCACGGGTCAAGACGGGCTAGGACCCAGGAGACACACAAATGGCCTTGAGTCGGGCTGTTGTCACTTCGGGGGTCGTGGCATTCGATCCACATGTCCAGTCGACGGGACATCCCTCGTTAGCGGCGAAGTGGTTGCGTTGTTCAACATGTCGTCCTACTCAATAGCTCCTCCCTGTCCCTGGCTATGCCATGTGGAAGGGCCCTATTCCGTTCACTGCGGACTTAGTAGCACCTCAGATAGTCTCAAGGGCATGGTGCACCCCGGGTCCTGGACTCGGTGTCTGAGAGTCTCTGCTGATGGTGGGTTGTGACTCTAGAGTAACCATGTACTCTAAGCGCTATGGTGATGGTCAGTGAAACCCCCAATAGCTTGATTAGCCAGATGGATTTCTGGTGACGGAGGTTGTACTTCCGGGAGTGCTCCGCGGGCAGTCCAAATGAGCATGGGTGTGGATTGTCGTTACCACTAGTCTGCCGGGACTAGGGTGGCGGGTGGCTGGGCAAGAGGTATGGGACTCTTGTCTGTAGGGCTTCCTGCGAAGGTGGCTGGTCAGGACGTGATACACTCTTGACTGTAGTGCTTCCTGTGTGGGAGATGCATCCCCCTCAATCCGAGACGGCTTGAGCCTAGGTGGGGGAGGGTGTAACGTTCCGAGTGCGAAGGGTCCGTTAGGGAGCCGATCGGCATCGAGCCGATAGCGCGTGATCGGAGAGCGGGGTACGATGACCTCATTACGTAATCTGGCCAGCTTGGCTGGCGGGGTGCTATCAGACGGGTCGCACCTGTGTGAGGTCATTCTCACACGAACTTGAGACAAGCAAGATACTACACTTTCAGTGACCCAAACCGTAGCTTTGCGAGGGCGGACCGCTTTCCAATTCACCTTTGAAACATCCAGAGCTGCAATAGTGAAATCCTCGTTTTGGTCGAACCTGACATGTGTCAGGGCCTCCAAAATCACAGTGTCAGTCGTCTTGGCGAGGATATGACCGCGCCCGTCCCCAAAGGTGAGGGGCAGATTGGCGATGCGAATATTCGCGGTGAAGACGAGCTCGGCCTGCATGCCATAAAACAGGGCTTTGAATTACAATGCGAACCGAAGCAGAGCAAAGTACAATATGTAGGTGGCTTGCACATAGCTTCAGGTTCTGACGGGGGTGCAAAAACGTAGATGCACAGCAATGTGGGAAAACAGAGGATACGGGTGCACAAGGGCATTGGCAGAGAGGATCATATAAGAGGCGCGCACGCACGCGCGCACACACACACACACACACATACATACACACACACACACACACACACACACACACACACACACACACACACACACACACACACACACACACACACCCATATGCGTGTGCACGACACCTACACAGACACGATCGAGAGAGAGAGAGAGGGAGAGAGAGAGCAAGAGAGAGAGAGACACAAACACACACACCTTCGCAGACACACACACGCCCACACGCACACGTGCACGTGTAGTCATAGACACACGCACGCATGCGCGCGCGCGCACCCACACACACACACACACACACACACACACACACACACACACACACACACACACACACACACATCCATACCCACCACACACACACACACACACACCCATTGATAGACACCTACATGCACATCTGCTCGTGGCCCTTCCACACACACGCACCTACCATACACACCCACAAACACATTCACACACCCACACCTGCCATACACACACACCCACACCCAGACACACACACACAGCTACAACACACACACACACCCACACACACACACACATACACACGCATTCACACACCCACACACACTGACACACACACATGCACACATGAAAAAAGGCAGACATGCAGGGGATGGTGCGCTTACCACATCGTTGAAGCCGGTGGTGTCCAGCACTTCGATGCGTTCATCGGGGATCGAGATGTACGCTTTCGTCATCTTATAAACGCGGGCCATTGCCTGCACAGCACATATTTGGTAGATGTTTACCTGCGCAACCAGTGTGCATGGTTCAAAGGGTGGCAGCACGTGCGCAGAGCATGCACAAATGCGAGGTGCTTACCGGGGGAGGCGGTGCAGCCCAGGAAATATTGTCCTGGCGCAAGAAGGCTGCGTTGAGGGGGCCGGTGTTCCGAAGTTTATACGTGTCGGGGGCTGCATGAAAGATGTACACCGGGGTGACTGTGGTGTGCGCGCGGTTCAGCACGCGGAGCTGTTCGGTGGCGTTGCCCCACACGGCCACCTGCAGCAATCCCCCAAGGATGTGGTTGTAGGTGGGTGATGTGAACAGGAGAAGACGATGATTGTGGATGAGAGGTTACCTTGATGACGATGCTCGGGTCGTCGAGGAGAGCCAGTGAGAAGATGGTTTGATCGCCGGGTCCAGAGTCTGAGGCGATAATCACTCCTCGCACGTTTATGCGGGAGACTGCTTTGTAGGGCTTGTCCAGATGACGTGTTAGAGCCTCTGCAAATTGGCAAACCTCCTGCCATGGCACCAATGGTAGAATCAGGGCCCCAAGGGTATGAGCAAAGGATGCAAAATCTTTCTAGGACACATCCATATATGCCATATATGCCATATATGTCGCATCCATAATGGTTTGCAAAAATGGATTTTCAATCAATTGATTGAAAACAACTCCACGGTTCTTCCTGATGCTGGGGCTTCATTGTTCTTGAACTCAATGTGTTCTTAACTTGTGTTTAAGCAGCAGGGAATTTCATTCAGCCGGGGATTTCTAAGCTCGGCTATGGTGTAATTACTGATTGGGGTGGATTCAAACTCGTAACTTGGGTTACACCTCTGCACCGTCATCTACCTGCTCCTCATCCTGTGACTGTGCGGTGCAGACTTTGAGGTTGATGAACCCATCAGCAAGCGAAGTGGCAACAACGCAGCATGGCAATTGCAAATCTAAAGATGGCATGTGCATCAATGGGAACGCAGCATGGCAAGTGCGAAAGAGGAGAGCAGGAGAGACTCACGCTGACTCGGGTGCAAAATCTGACGTTCCCCGAAGGAGAATAATCGACGTCGTTGGAAATAAACTCCAGAACGGTGTTTTCTGTGGCTTCAAAAATCCACAGGGTAGATAGGTTAACTTCGTTGGTTTTCAGGAAGGCGTCTGGCGCCTTCGTCAAGGTCACGTTCGAGATGCGATACGTGCCTGAACCTGTGGAAAAGAAAAGAAAAATCAAAATACTCGAACATTGTAAACTAGGTAAAGAATGTAACAAGTGCAGACCTGACTCGTCGAACTTGGCCGACGCAGCCGAAGGTTGCAAAAACCTAACAAAGGTGTTTAAATTCGACACGCGCGCGTCTGCGCAGCGGTGGGTCCCGGCCGCCAGGAAAATTTTGCCTGTCGAGTCTACCCGGGTTGCACGGTTGCACACCGCGGTGTATACATTTTCTTGAATAGTGGCCTTAGTCACGGCCCTTTTTGTGAAGGGCAGCGGGTCTTTGTCGTCGTTTTGTCTCTTGTGGGAATTCATGACGTAATTTGGTATTCGAGTATTCAAACACTGTTGCGAGTGTGGTGTGTGAGACACTATGCGACGCCCATACCAAACACAATACAGTAGATATTCTGAGAGGGACATGAGCACACGCATGAGAGCTGATGCTGCATCGTCCATGAACGGCATTTGACGTCATGTGACGTGCTGAGTCAGAAGGTGTGGAGTGCCGGTTTACCTGGCAAAACCTGCAACACCCGTGTGACGCCGCAGCTGAGACCAGATACTGACCCTGTGGCCAGCAAAAGTGGTGTCAGCATGGTGCGATTTGCTGATGATCAACCTGGTGATGCTCGATCCAATGATCTAGAATTCACAGCAGCACGTGAATTAGCGTCAGCAGGGCCATGGGTAGGAACACACCTGTACTGCAGCGGCCGCACACGCGCCATGGGCTACGGCCAGGCTTGTCAGGGGACCGTCAGTGTTGCTTATAGCATGAAGTGGTCGCGGCTCTCAATGCTGGCTTCGCTGTCAAAACTCGCAACACATCCATGTGACGTTGCAACAGAGACCAAATGATGATCCTGTGGCAAGCAAAAGAGGCGTCAGCATGGTGCGATCTGTCGATGATCAACCGGGTGATGCTCGATCTAATGATCTAGAATCGATAACAGCATGTGTATCAGCGTTAGCACGGCCATGCGTAGGGGCATACCTGTACTGCAGCGGCCGCACACGCGCCATGGCCAAGGGCCAGGCAGGTCAAGGCACCGTCAGCGGGACCCACAGCACGAAATGGTCGTTGTTTTCATTGCTGGTTTCTTTGGCAAAACTTGCACCACATCCGTGGGATGTTGCAGCGGAGGCCAGATACTGATCCTGTGGCAAGCAAAAGAGGTGTCAGCATGGTGCGATCTGCTGATGATCAACCTTGTGATGCTCGATCTAATGATTTAGAAACCATAGCAGCATGTGTATCAGCGTCAGCACGGCCATGCGTAGGGGGCACACCTGTACTGCAGCGGCCGCACACGCGCCATGGCCAAGGGCCAGGCATGTCAAGGCGCCCTACACACACCTCCTCCCAGGCAGGGACATCTCTCTCCCTCTCTTTCTCTCTCTCTCTCTCTCTCTCTCTCTCTCTCACTCTCTCTCTCTCTCTCTCACTCTCGCTGTCTCTCTCTCTCTCTCTCTCTCTCTCTCTCTCTCTCTCTCTCTCTCTCTCTCTCTCTCTCTCTCTCTCTCTCTCTCTCTCTCTCTCTCTCTCTGTCGCTCGCTCGCTCGCTCTCTCTCTTTCAAGGCACCGTCAGCGTGGCCCACAGCATGAAGTGGTCGCTGAACGGAGCCCACATTTGGCCCTGAGCAGTCACCATGTCTGGGCAATTGGTCCACATGTGGTCCAGCTGTGAGCCCATGATGGTGGATGGCCCCGAGTGGATGAGGCGGCCCCGCCTGCTCGACATTAAAGACGCCAACGAAATGTGGTGACCGTGAGGCTCTTTGCTCAACATATTGATGTTGAGATCACCGCACACGATCCACGGCTTATGAGGCAGCAACCGACTGAGGGAATCCAACACAAGGGGCATACTCCGCACCGAAGGGCTGCGATATACATGCACCACACGCAAATCGGTGTGCGGAAAGACGAGGTCCACAAATATGATCTCACACCCATGCTCGCATATGCTTCCTGTCTCTGTAATGTTGTTTGCGATATGCGCATGTGCGAGAGCCACGGAGCCATTCTTGTGATGCGGGTGAGTGTGGTTGTGGTGCCCTTGAACGACGGCGGAGAACTCACTGAACTCACCCTGCATGATATCAGAGATGTCACTGTGAAGAAAGTGTTGTATTGCTTCTTCATTGCAGAGACTGTAGACGATATACAGAGCGTGCAGACTTTTGCAGCTGCAATGAGTCAAAACACCATTACACGTGATATTCTGGATCATACAAACCAATTGTGGGCAATGCTGGAGTTCAGAGGGCCGATCCACAAATTGCGTGTGAAACAAGGTGTGCAAATGTTTGCGAAGCGTTGGAAAGCATCGAAATTGGACTTGAGGATACTGGGATGTCCTGTTGCTGACACTCTCTCCGAGCTAGTTGTTAATGCATATTTCCATATGCAAAAGTTGGGGCTGGATTGGATTGAAAACAGTCAAGGCATGGCCACTAGCATTTGTAAGATATGGACTGCTCAAATGTTGTGTTTAAATGCTTTGCACATGAACTCTCAGCACTTTACCTCATCATCTGCTGCAATGCATGAATGTGTCAAGATTACATTATGGGTGTATATGAACACAACTACTATTCCGGCTGCAATACTCACAACTATTTTGGGCAATCTCCACAGGATGGCTTGTACATGTGATAATGTCGTGCACGCTTGCATTTATATGTCAAATGAAGCCAGATTGACTTGCGCATCCACAGATATTTCTCAATTTGCAAGTGACTTCCAAAATGGTTTCAGTACCTCAACAGAAATCCCACCTGCAGCACAAAGCAGTATTCGAAAACATCGAGCGCTGGGTGTGGTGGATTTCGTCTGGCATGCATGCAGTGCCATATTGGAGCATGTGGGTGATGGTTCAACTATGTTGTCTAACTATACAAATGGGATACTTCGTATGTGGAACGCCAAGTGCACGCTGCAAACTGTGGCAACTAATGAATTTACTTCACCTGGACCTCGATTATCCGCGACAACCACTGGTGATTTCGCCTCAGTCGTTGTTCTTGGTCCACAGCGTAATCCAAGTAGCACAGTCTCATCAGAAGTAACCATGGGGAGACCTCCTGAATCAGACACAACACGAAGTCTGCGCCTGTGCGCCGTGTTCTTCATGAAGACCATGAAGAACACGGCGCACAGGTTGACGACAACGAAGTAGAGGAGAATCAGGGGAGGGCTCCGGACACGGACACCTGCATATTTGAGAACAATGTGCATGGGATCCTGGATAATTTTGCTAGATACAATCAGGCAGAGACTCGCGAGATGCAAGCAGAGGAACCCAATGCAGAAGGCATCCGAGTGCTACAACAGGAAGAAATCAGAGTAGCTCCAGCGGAAGGCCACGTGCCTATTCCTTGTTGGCAGGATGAAACCCTGAAAACCAAGATGTTCCCACAGGTCTTCGGCGGCTATTTTGAAGAAAATCCCGATGGCTTGACCAAACATCAACTGAATCAACATCAAATCTCACATGTAGATCGACGATTTGGGAGAAGCACAGAGCTGCTATTTCACATGCTGCGAGACGAGCAAACAGCCACTCGGGATCGGGAAAGTCTTCTTGCAGCTGACGCAGTTTTGCAGGATCGAATTCGAAGTTGCTATACACCGGGGTTTTCAGAATCACTTCTATTGCCGCCAGCAAGCAATCAGCTCGAATGAACCCGCTTTTGTAGGCGTGCCTGTGGGATATCTTACGCAACAGTTTCCCAGAGTACATGACATACGGCCGATAATCATTGGGCGGAACCCGTTCCAGCTTTTGTCCATCGCTGGGCACGCATACCACATGCCCTTTCAACCCCTTTTGCATTGTTGTTGGCAGTGTGATAATGCGTTGAAAAGGAATGACCGCGGCAAGCAATGCTGCTTCAAACCTGTTCAATTTTGTGATTGCTGGATGAATTACATTCAGCGGTGCATATTTAGGTTTCCACTGCACTTTGCTTTTGAGGTTCGTCTTGCATGGCCGACAGCAACGGTACTTTGCATCGCGATGCGCACGCCATCTGGCCAACCTCGTATTCACTCGGTCTCCCATCGTTTCACTTGCAAACGGTTCTTCAGTGCAGTCTTGCACTTCGTCATGCCGTTTGACTTGTAAGCAACAAGAACAAAAAGAATCAATGCACCCACATGCCACCTTGAATCTCTTCAACCTTCCTTCCCAAGCTGCCTCTTTGGATTGCGTGCTTCGTCGTCGCCTACCGCTTGTGGGCTCTGAAGATGGTGCTGCTACTGAGATTGGATCCCTAGTTGCTGTTTCTGATTCACACGTGGCATGCATTCTTGCCTCAGCAGTTGGAACGGCTTCGTGATGCCTTCGTGTTGTGTCTGATTCAGGAGGTCTCCCCATGGTTACTTCTGATGAGACTGTGCTACTTGGATTACGCTGTGGACCAAGAACAACGACTGAGGCGAAATCACCAGTGGTTGTCGCGGATAATCGAGGTCCAGGTGAAGTAAATTCATTAGTTGCCACAGTTTGCAGCGTGCACTTGGCGTTCCACATACGAAGTATCCCATTTGTATAGTTAGACAACATAGTTGAACCATCACCCACATGCTCCAATATGGCACTGCATGCATGCCAGACGAAATCCACCACACCCAGCGCTCGATATTTTCGAATACTGCTTTGTGCTGCAGGTGGGATTTCTGTTGAGGTACTGAAACCATTTTGGAAGTCACTTGCAAATTGAGAAATATCTGTGGATGCGCAAGTCAATCTGGCTTCATTTGACATATAAATGCAAGCGTGCACGACATTATCACATGTACAAGCCATCCTGTGGAGATTGCCCAAAATAGTTGTGAGTATTGCAGCCGGAATAGTAGTTGTGTTCATATACACCCATAATGTAATCTTGACACATTCATGCATTGCAGCAGATGATGAGGTAAAGTGCTGAGAGTTCATGTGCAAAGCATTTAAACACAACATTTGAGCAGTCCATATCTTACAAATGCTAGTGGCCATGCCTTGACTGTTTTCAATCCAATCCAGCCCCAACTTTTGCATATGGAAATATGCATTAACAACTAGCTCGGGGAGAGTGTCAGCAACAGGACATCCCAGTATCCTCAAGTCCAATTTCGATGCTTTCCAACGCTTCGCAAACATTTGCACACCTTGTTTCACACGCAATTTGTGGATCGGCCCTCTGAACTCCAGCATTGCCCACAATTGGTTTGTATGATCCAGAATATCACGTGTAATGGTGTTTTGACTCATTGCAGCTGCAAAAGTCTGCACGCTCTGTATATCGTCTACAGTCTCTGCAATGAAGAAGCAATACAACACTTTCTTCACTTGGACGTCTATGCTACAACTGCTTGGTACATTTATGAAAAAAATCAACCATTGCTGTACTGCACTATTGTTGGCAAGCATCATACCCAATTATCACAATCTTACAAAGCTCCTAGAGTCCGCAAACATGCTTCTAAATTACAACATACTTAACGCTTTATGCTGGACGCACGCTTAATGCTGTTGCTTAGTGCTTAATGCTTTTGATTCATGCTTAATGCTTAATGCTTTTGATTCATGCTTTTGATTCTTGCTTAATGCTTTTGCTTTCGAAGCAACGCATGCTTGCTGGCTTGCTGCTTGAGCTAAGATTCTTGGTCTCTATGCTTCATCTGCACCCTACACCAGCATTGCTTAGATAAGAATGTCGTGTTTTCTCAATGCTGTTTGATCATTCTGAACATTGTGGCTATTTGAACAATGCAATTATGGTCATTTTGGCAGTTTTCAGTATGGTCATTTTGGCAGTTTTCACTGTCCCATCTCAATCACAGTCGTTTCACAGTCACATTGGCTGCAGCTGTTTTACGTGCTTTTTCAGTGAGAAAGCCTTCATACAGGTACAAAAAGCTTATGTGTGATATGCATTGACAAGAAGCTTATGTCCAACTTCACCACGAAATCAATGCTTCAGCAAAAGCAGCTTAGATGATATGTGTCAACAGCGCGGAAGTATTGGCACGTGAAACTCATCACTCTTGCGTTTGAACTATACTGTGACCCTGTCTGGTCTGCTATTACTAACAATACAAATCAAAGCATTGTAAACCAAAGCAAACACCTTCTTGTGTTCTGCTCACAATATTCAAGTTTCACGAACCACGCCTTCAGACTCCATCCACTTACCTTTCAATCATTTACTATCAACAGGTTGGCATCAGCTAGGAGTATGGAGTATGGATTGCAATCCATTGGTCATTTGAGTATGCACATGATTTTTTTCTCGTATGGCCCTTTCTTGACCTGCATCTCCACATCCGCACTGCTCACATGAATTTGCAGTTTTGTCCAAGGTTTTGCAATGCGAAAGCCTAAATACAGCACATTACCAAAGGTTTTGCATCGTGAAAAACTAAATACAGCAGATTCAGCCTACTTCATCATTTGCATCCAACCAATGCACTTTCTTTGACATTCTGGCTTTGTGACAAATCCCTCTCTGTGTATATGATTTTAGCTTTTAGGTCCCTATATGCCATGTCCCTGGTATGCAGTTACAAGAAGCCCATGTCTAGTTATGACACCATATCTATGCTCAAGCAGAAGCAGACGACGTTTGTCAATAGCGCTGAATATTGCTTCTTCAGCATTCACATCCAAACAATGCAAATTCTCCACAATACTTTTGTGTATATGGGCCAAAATCCCATCGCTATGAATTCAGGAATGTAAATCCACCTACAGTAGGGTTACGTCCCTGGTATGCAGTTACAAGAAGCCCATGTCTAGTTATGACACCATATCTATGCTCAAGCAGAAGCAGATGACGTTTGTCAATAGCGCTGAATATTGCTTCTTCAGCATTCACATCCAAACAATGCAAATTCTCCACAATACTTTTGTGTATATGGGCCAAAATCCCATCGCTTTGAATTCAGGAATGTAAATCCACCTACAGTAGGGTTACTTCCAGCACTAACATTGCTATGACTTGTACTACCCATTGGGAATAGCATTGCTGCCACTGCACCCTCCCAACTCTCATTCAAATTTCTATTCAACTTCATCACATCGAGTTTCCCTCAGCTGGCAAACTGATTCCCAGCTTCTGTTACCTCGATTGTCTCTTTCCCAGCCTCATCATAACTTTACAAAAACAGCATTGCTATGATTGTCACTTGGGCGCTGCAACTTTCGACGTATTGCAAACAACTTTACAAAAATTGCATTGCTATGATTGCCACTTGGACGCAGCAGTTTGCACACTGGCATATGTCCCTACGCAACAATACATAAAATACCATATGTCTGTAGTTCAGCTTACATCTCCACATATCTCTATACACCCCGTTCTTGGTAGCTCTTACCTTGGCAGATCTCCCTTGCGGTCTGTCACTTTCCACGCATCCTCAAAAATGGGTTGCCAAGCTGCACCCTCCTTTATTCAGCATCTGCACCCTCCCAACTTTCATTCAAATTTTCTATTGAACTTCATCCACTGTGTTTCCCTCAGCTGGCAGGCTGATTCCCTGCTGTTACCCCGACTGTCTCTTTTCCAGCCTCAACCTAACTTTACAAAAATAGCATTGCTGTGATTGGCACTTGGACCCAGCAGTTTGCACACTGGCATATGTCCCCTACGCAACAATACATAAAATACCATTTGTCTATGGTTCAGCTGACATCTCCACATATCTCTCTCTATACACCTTGTTCTTCGTAGCTCTTACCTTTGCAGATCTCGCTTGCAGTCTGTCGTGTTACCTGCATCCTCAAAAATGCTTGCCAAGATGCACCCTCCTTTATTCACGATCTCTAAGTTGCAAGAAGAACAATGCAATTATGGTCATTTTGGCAGTTTTCAGTATGGTCATTTTGGCAGTTTTCACTGTCCCATCTCAATCACAGTCGTTTCACAGTCACATTGGCTGCAGCTGTTTTACGTGCTTTTTCAGTGAGAAAGCCTTCATACAGGTACAAAAAGCTTATGTGTGATATGCATTGACAAGAAGCTTATGTCCAACTTCACCACGAAATCAATGCTTCAGCAAAAGCAGCTTAGATGATATGTGTCAACAGCGCGGAAGTATTGGCACGTGAAACTCATCACTCTTGCGTTTTAACTGTACTGTGACCCTGTCTGGTCTGCTATTACTAACAATACAAATCAAAGCATTGTAAACCAAAGCAAACACCTTCTTGTGTTCTGCTCACAATATTCAAGTTTCACGAACCACGCCTTCAGACCCCATCCACTTACCTTTCAATCATTTACTATCAACTGTTGGCATCAGCTAGGAGTATGGAGTATGGATTGCAATCCATTCGTCATTTGAGTATGCACATGATTTTTTTCTCGTATGGCCCTTTCTTGACCTGCATCTCCACATCCGCACTGCTCACATGAATTTGCAGTTTTGTCCAAGGTTTTGCAATGCGAAAGCCTAAATACAGCACATTACCAAAGGTTTTGCATCGTGAAAAACTAAATACAGCAGATTCAGCCTACTTCATCATTTGCATCCAACCAATGCACTTTCTTTGACATTCTGGCTTTGTGACAAATCCCTCTCTGTGTATATGATTTTAGCTTTTAGGTCCCTATATGCCATGTCCCTGGTATGCAGTTACAAGAAGCCCATGTCTAGTTATGACACCATATCTATGCTCAAGCAGAAGCAGACGACGTTTGTCAATAGCGCTGAATATTGCTTCTTCAGCATTCACATCGAAACAATGCAAATTCTCCACAATACTTTTGTGTATATGGGCCAAAATCCCATCGCATGAATTCACGAATGTAAATCCACCTACAGTAGGGTTATGTCCCTGGTATGCAGTTACAAAAAGCCCATGTCTAGTTATGACACCATATCTATGCTCAAGCAGAAGCAGATGACGTTTGTCAATAGCGCTAAATATTGCTTCTTCAGCATTCACATCCAAACAATGCAAATTCTCCACATACTTTTGTGTATATGGGCCAAAATCCCATCGCTATGAATTCAGGAATTTAAATCCACCTACAGTAGGGTTACTTCCAGCACTAACATTGCTATGACTTGTACTACCCATTGGGAATAGCATTGCTGCCACTGCACCCTCCCAACTCTCATTCAAATTTCTATTCAACTTCATCACATCGAGTTTCCCTCAGTTGGCAAACTGATTCCCAGCTTCTGTTACCTCGATTGTCTCTTTCCCAGCCTCATCATAACTTTACAAAAACAGCATTGCTATGATTGTCACTTGGGCGCTGCAACTTTCGACGTATTGCAAACAACTTTACAAAAATAGCATTGCTATGATTGTCACTTGGACGCAGCAGTTTGCACACTGGCATATGTCCCTACGCAACAATACATAAAATACCATATGTCTGTAGTTCAGCTTACATCTCCACATATCTCTATACACCCTGTTCTTGGTAGCTCTTACCTTGGCAGATCTCCCTTGCGGTCTGTCACTTTCCACGCATCCTCAAAAATGGGTTGCCAAGCTGCACCCTCCTTTATTCAGCATCTGCACCCTCCCAACTTTCATTCAAATTTTCTATTGAACTTCATCCACTGTGTTTCCCTCAGCTGGCAGGCTGATTCCCTGCTTCTGTTACCCCGACTGTCTCTTTTCCAGCCTCAACCTAACTTTACAAAAATAGCATTGCTGTGATTGGCACTTGGACCCAGCAGTTTGCACACTGGCATATGTCCCCTACGCAACAATACATAAAATACCATTTGTCTATGGTTCAGCTGACATCTCCACATATCTCTCTCTATACACCTTGTTCTTCGTAGCTCTTACCTTTGCAGATCTCGCTTGCGGTCTGTCGTGTTACCTGCATCCTCAAAAATGACTTGCCAAGATGCACCCTCCTTTATTCACGATCTCTAAGTTGCAAGATGATTGTCACTTGGGCGCTGCAACTTTCGACGTATTGCAAACAACTTTACAAAAATAGCATTGCTATGATTGTCACTTGGACGCAGCAGTTTGCACACTGGCATATGTCCCTACGCAACAATACATACAATACCATATGTCTGTAGTTCAGCTTACATCTCCACATATCTCTATACACCCTGTTCTTGGTAGCTCTTACCTTGGCAGATCTCCCTTGCGGTCTGTCACTTTCCACGCATCCTCAAAAATGGGTTGCCAAGCTGCACCCTCCTTTATTCAGCATCTGCACCCTCCCAACTTTCATTCAAATTTTCTATTGAACTTCATCCACTGTGTTTCCCTAGCTGGCAGGCTGATTCCCTGCTTCTGTTACCCGACTGTCTCTTTTCCAGCCTCAACCTAACTGTACAAAATAGCATTGCTGTGATTGGCACTTGGACCCAGCAGTTTGCACACTGGCATGTGTCCCCTACGCAACAATACATAAAATACCATTTGTCTATGGTTCAGCTGACATCTCCACATATCTCTCTCTATACACCTTGTTCTTCGTAGCTCTTACCTTTGCAGATCTCGCTTGCGGTCTGTCGTGTTACCTGCATCCTCAAAAATGACTTGCCAAGATGCACCCTCCTTTATTCACGATCTCTAAGTTGCAAGCGGAAGTGCCGGTGTACAGCAGAGAAATGACGCTGCCGACGACATATACAAACAAATCCACACATACACGCCCAGGTTTACGACTCTAGTATTGAGTTGCCTCCTTTATCTTCTTCCTAAACCTGCTGCTGACATCATTTTTCTTCTATTTATAAATTCACCTTTCTCTCTCTCTCTCTCTCTCTCTCTCTCTCTCTCTCTCTCTCTCTCTCTCTCTCTCTCTTCTCTCTCTCTCTCTCTCTCTCTCTCTCTCTCTCTCTCTCTCTCTCTCTCTCCCCCCCCCCCCCACTCCCTCCGTCCCTCCCTCCCTCCCTCCCTCCCTCCCTCCCCCCTCCCCCCCCCTCTCTCTCTCTCTCTCTCTCTCTCTCTCTCTCTCTCTCTCTCTCTCTCTCTCTCTCTCTCTCTCTCTCTCTCTCTCTCTCTCTCTCTCTCTCTCTCTCTCTCTCTCTCTCTCTCTCCCCCCCCCCCCCCTCCTCCCCTAGCCCCAAGCCCCCCCCCCCCTCTCCTCTTTGGGTGTGTGTGGGTGTACCAAAAGCTGGGATAATATAGGTGCAGCTCAGTATCACCAGAACAACTTCCTCTGTTATCTACCAGTATATATTTTGGTGTCTTCTATCTGGTCAAATCAAAATTTCCGAACACGTGTAGCATAATAGGTTGGGGTCACCAATTAAGAGCGACTGCACCACAGCTAGGAACTAAGTTTGAAGGAGCAATGCCATGGCGTCTTCAACATCCTCACATGTCCCTCCATGCCCTCGACCGTCAACCCTTCTGGGGAATAGCCTCAGCTACTAGACACCGTTCCCGGCGACGTCTCATGGATAGTAAGAGAGGGCATCCATTCCTTAACGTCAGAGTTTCCCAGGCTCGCAAGGGTCCCCAAGCTTGCATTCCTGGAGGTGCAATAGGATCCCGGATATGGTGTCCGGACATGGTGTCTCTCGACATCCTCACAAGCTCATCCATGGCCTCAAAACCTTGCAGGGAATACTTCTGGAACTTCTGGCCCCTCATCAAGTACGTGTGCTGGCACGCTGTTCCAGGCTACGTCTCATGGATAATAGCTGAGGGCATCCATTTCCTACAGTCAGAGTTCCCTGTGCTCGCAACGCACCTCGAGTCGCAACGTTTTTCCAACTCCTATTACAACCATGTCGTCAGTGTCTTCCAGGCTCTACTCCCACCATCACCATCATCATCCCACCCACCAGCCACCCACCCACCATCACCCACCCACGAGCTACCATCACCATTAATGCCCAATTGTGACTCACGCCACCTTCACGTACCGCCAAAGGCCGGGGCTGAAGCTGGCCCTTTTCACCAGCAATCTACGTCCTTTACAGTTTAAAGGTTATACCTGAGGGCCTACCTCCGCTGGGGCCGTACCTCAGACGGCCCGAGAGATTCCTCGACCCGACTATGCAGCGGTTCCCCCCTTTACATCAAGGCTGGGCCTCAACTTCCAGCCTGGAAGTTCCAGGGACGCAACGACCAGGAATCTGGGCAATTCCGGGACCGGAATGTGGCTCATGTCGCTCAACGGAACTGTTCCGATACGCAATCAGTTAGTTAAAAGGAAGCATTTTTATAAGATAGCTATTTATTGGGGGTCGGTTGACCCCACGTGCATGTGAAGGAGAAAGAATGAACACGACTAAGCAGAATATTCGGCAGAGGATATCTTTTGCCAAGAGACCTTGCGGATTTCCCTTACAAAGACAACTTCTGTTGCCACTAGCGTTAGTTAACTTTATTGCCTTTTTTCTGGGAGTGGCATCTACTGCAACAGTTGCTCCCGAGCATTATCAGCACGAAAGACTACAAGCGACTGCCTCTAGCGGCGTCGTTCAATCAGAGCGTGACTGCATGGACGTTGGAGACCTACCTATACGTGGTCTGAATCTAACTGAACAGGAGCTGAGGCTGCTCCCTCAGCTGTGTTGGCCCAAAGACGGGCCGATCCTCAGCCTGGGGGAGGTGCAGTCCCCTGGTGTCCCAAGGGGGGTAGAGTGCAACATTACATCCTGGTAGGTTATACAGTTGCTATGTATCTGAGCAGAAGCACCCTTGCACTGGTTTCGGTGGATCAGAATTGGGGGCCCCCTTGGTTTAGTGTTGTTCTTGTGGTGCAGTTTGGGCAAATGTCTAAGGTTCTTAAGGTTTTGCTATGCAGGTGCGACACCGAGAACCACTGTTCATCTGTATGTGCCAGGGGATCTGTATTGGTGGACTCCTGGCTTCAGAATGCACTGGCAACCCAGGTACTTCAAGGCAGACCTGTGGTGTTAAGAGGGTTCAATGAAACCATTAGACGAGAACAGCTGCTGTTCTCGTACTACATAATTGTCTAGTAAGGATGCAGTCTAATGGTTTTAGAGCTTCTACAAATGCCCAAGCTACTCGTCGGCGGACTTGATCTTCAGTTGTGCCTAAGCGGGCAATGTGCGCTTGCCTATCATCCGCCCAGCCAAGTGTGGGGGAGTGCGCAGTGGAGCCTTGCACGCAGACTACCCTTCTGCCTTGCAACTTTGTTCGGGACCCACAATTCAGCCATAACAATGGCAGATGGGTATGGAAACCTGGATGCTTTTTTCCAGCAGTACTTCAGCCTGATTTCTTGGGTGGTGCGCATACCCGTATTTCCAATGATTGCTATTTGACCCTTCCAATCATTGTACTAGGGGTTCTCCAACCTAGCGCTTTTCCACTTAACATACTTATGATTCTTGCATTGCCCCACAGGCTAGTGATGCTGTCCTCCGCACAAATGATCAGTGGTTAAGCTTGACTGATCAACTGAACTTGGGAGTCCGAAGCGTGGAGCTTGACACCCATTGGGTAGAGGTGCGGGCCGCATCTGCAGAAGCTGAGTACCTTTGATGACACCATTCATTGTGGTTTCACTTTGCCACAATCACTTCCTCAAACACTTTCTATCTTTCCCTCCCTTCAACGACGGGGAGGGGCACAGAATCAATTTCCATCTGTCCCTCCTTTCAAGGAGGGGGAGGGGGCAGAGTCACTTTCCATCTTGCCCTCCCTTCAAAGGGGGGGAAAGGGGGGGGGGGCAGAGGGTGTGTGCTGAAGCTTGAAGTGGAGACACAGACAGTGCCAGGTGGTGAAAGGGCGTGGCTGGCAAGTTCTGGCAGCAGGGCATCTCAGAATCCGGAGGTTAAAAGCATCTGCATCAGATGTATTTGCATGGATGTTACCTGGAGGTAATGGATGTTTAGTGATTGGTAAATGGTTGTTTAGCAGCATGGAGTTGTGCAGCATGGATGGTACCCGGAAAGGAAAGCATCGCCTTAAGGCATGCGGGAGTGGCATTCCCTATTGCATATTTACACATCTTTTTATTATTGCGGGTTTTAGGGTTTAGTGAAAACTGTACCTGTATTATTGCAGGAAACCGTACCTTTATTATTGTGGGTTTCAGGGTTTAGGGAAACCCCATTATCTATGGCTCCACATCAGATGCTACTTTGGAGGTCCGGGACCCACTGTGCGCACCACTACGGTTGCATGGTACCTGTTTGGGGAATACCTGTCATCTCGCCCTTGGGCTGATGTAAGCCTTTACTAACAGTGAATACGAAAGGACGGGGCGTCCTTTGCAGCAATTTCATCGTCGATGTGAGGGTGCATACATACGGATGAAGTTAGATGCGATTTAAAATAACATGTGGGTATTCAGTTCGACGTACCTCTTACGGCACTAGCCCCGATACAGGCCTACACTTTCAGTGTCGAGAAACACCCGACACGCGCCTT
>KV908733.1:30000-50000 GCA_002005505.1 Botryococcus braunii
ACGGTCGTTCATTTTCTGCTTTTAACCCCCTGCAATTAGCATGGCTGATTTCAGTTTTATCTTGCCGGAGCGCCAAAGGTCTTACAGGGAGTGTTAGTCTGTCCATACGATGCAGTTTGAGTCGGGGTCTCATGGCCGGATCTTGATGAAACAGAGTATCCTGTTATCATGGTACGGCAGTCTGATCCGTTGTCATGGTATGATAGTGTCAACTGTTGTGATAGTATGACAGTCTGAGCTGTTGTGATGGTACGACAACCTGAACTGTTGTCATGGTAAGACAGTCTAAGCTTCTGTGGTGGTACGACAGTCTGAATTGTTGTGATGGTACGACAACCTGAACTGTTGTCATGGTACGACAGTCTGAATTGTTGTGATAGTACGACAGTCTGAGCTGTTGTGATGGTACGACAACCTGAACTGTTGTCATGGTAAGACAGTCTAAGCTTCTGTGGTGGTACGACAGTCTGAATTGTCGTGATGGTACGACAGTCTGAGCTGTTGTCATGGTACGACAGGCTAAACTGTTGTCACGGTAAGATTGTCTGAGGCGTTTGTCAGAGGAAGACAGTCTGGACTGTTGTCAGGATACCACAGTGAACTGTTGTCATGGTACGACAGTCTTGAATTGTTGCCATGGTAAGACAGTCTGAAGAAGAAAAGAAAAGAAGAAAAGAACTGTTGTCATGGTGTGCCAGTTTGAACTGTTGTCATGGTAAGTCAGATTAAAATGTTGCCATGTACGACAGTCAAAACCGTTGTCATGGTAAGACAATCTGAACCCTTGTCATGGCACGACAGTCTAACTCGCTTTCATGATACGACATTCTGAACCGCTGTCATGTGTGGTTGACACAGTCAAGGGTTGGAAGCCACAGGGCACATGCAGGGGGTGCATGTGTGAGATGGTACCCTGAAAGGAGGTAACATGAGACAGCCAGGCAGCTGTGCATTTGGCATCCCACAGGGGCACGGAGCCTGGAACGGCAATTTTTTGAGAGTTAAGAAGTTGCGATCTGTGCAGGCCAGGAGGCACAGAACTCCGAAGCTGTGCAAGGGCATGGAGGATGTGTCATCAAAAAGGTTTTGGCGACAAAGTATGTACAAGTGGAAGACTGAAAGGAAGTTGTTCAAGTGGAGTGGCATTACGAGCCTGGTTCATGTCAAGCAGATGCTAATTTTGAGAATCAGGGCATATTTCACGCTTGGAGTGTGGCTCCAGGCCGCCAATTCGCCATTCTGATTTGCTTGGGACGCAGGGGGTTATGTGCTTCTGCATTGTGTGAGATTCAATATGTCTTTGGCTGCCCGTTAAAAGTTGCGCACCAATGGATCTGACATTCCAGCCCACCTCTCATGTGTTGAGATTCAAGGAAAAGTGGAAAGCCGTTTAGGGAAACAGTGGTTATCATAGGATAAGACTCCTGCTACTGTTGGTGCTGTTCGCATACTGTGTTGCAGTCGAAGTGGATTTGAACCTCCCAGCAGAGAGGACGGAGAGAAGAGCTTGAGGCTGGTTATGAAGGTTCCGACGTGCTTGGCTTCTGGTGTACATTTACAATGTCTGCTTTAGAGAAAGTGTCAGCGTGTGCAAAGCTGCCACACATCTGCTTGGCTGACGGTCGGAATGGTGTTACATCTGAAGATGCTCCACCGCTGAAAGCGGATATCCTTGATGTAAAACTGTTTTGGAAGATGGGATGTGGAAGCAGAGTCCTTTGTGTAGAAGCCTTTTGAAACATGGGGTATGAAAAGCAGATTTCTTTTATATTAAAGTAGTTTGCAAGATGGGATGGAGCGCTTGCAACTATGGCGGTAGCTGTGCCTTATTGCTTTCTTTGCCCGAGGTCAAGCATGCACCCCACCGTTCCTGGGCTGGTCTTTCGTTCTGTGAAGGGGGATCTAGGGCCCCTATTCTTTGGGGAGGAGGTGCTTGTTCGTGCCTGCACAGATGCTGGATTTTTGCATGTGGGGAGGTTCGCAATCCCAGCTACCAATTAAGACTGTGTGCCTCCCTTATGCAGCTGCTTTAGCTCGAATTTAAGCATTTCCGATGCCTGACTGGCCATCGACAAGAAGAGATCAGTGTTTAGGCCATTGTGGTCATGAAGGCAAAATCTTGCTGCATGTACAGACATGTGGGGGAGTAATGTTTAATATAAAGAGTAAAGCCTATCCTAACATGTGGGGGAGTAACGTTTGAAAGCCTTCTGTCAGAAGTGTTTCTGGTCGGATAAGTTATGCTCCGAGAAGAAGGAAACGAGGTACCAGTTACCTGTCATGAGTGTTTCTTTCCGGAAGTATCCATACAAGGTACATTTGAATGGATTAAGCACTAGCTGACCAAAATGTAGGTTCTTATGTGCAATTTTGACGCGGTCATTGCCAGTGTCTCCCATGAAGGGTGCATATTCCCTTGCCATTGTATGCACCGGAGATTGGCTCGGCTGGTAAGGTGGTGCTGTGCTTGCGAGTGAAAGAGGACTCGATGTGTGTGGCTGCCCGAGGCAGAATTACGAGGTCAAACTTTACTTAAAATGCGACGTCAAGAAAGGATGCGGGCATGGCCGTACAGGCAGCTTTGCCACTGGTAGGATGCTTTACATAGATGCTCCCCACTGAGCATCCCGGAGTTGCATGCATGGGGACCGGAGGGGGGGGGGAGGAGGGAGGGAGAGAACGGGGAGGGGGGGAGGGAGGGAGAAGGGGGGGGGGCACGCATGGGTTTGGGTGGATTTTCCAGGGCTGACTTTGCACCTGCTGGTCTTTCCACTGCACCAATCCCAATGGTTCCCACTTTCTGTCTATGCAAATTTCACTTTCACCTTTAGATATTCTACCATGATGAAAATTGCAGCCTTTCCCAGTAAGTGGGGCACAGAGCCCGCACAGCAGGAGCTTGCCACACGCCTTGTGCGTCGAAGAGGGTACTTCTGAAGCGTGGAGCGTCGAAGAGAAGGCCCCTGAGGCCCCAATGGGTCCTGAAATACCTCTAAAATGTGCCTCGAAAATTGTCCGGTCAAGTCGACAGATCTGAAGGGCAATGACGGGTACCCCTGCGCGGGTGCCGCAACCTGGCTTCAGAGTCTGAATCACAGAGTGGTCCTGTGACCACTCATTCCCGCGCTTCGACGTTCCTGCTGAACCCCATAGAGCCACGATCACTGTTCTCAAAACTGTTTACTTTTCAAGTCTGAAGTTAGATATCATACGCTTGTGGGTGGATTGCATAGAGCATCGTGACTAAAGACTTACTTCTATAGAACCCGAAACTCACCACAGGCACGTCCCAACGCCTGCATGTAGCCCAGTTACCTTCCACCCTCATTGATCTCTCAAGTTTCTTTGATGCTTTTAGAAGCATTGCCGCAGCTGCACTCTTGTAGCCGCATTTCCTTTGTTGAAGCCGTGCTGTAAGCAATGGGGTTGCACGCTGTGATCCTTACTTTGTAGCAAACCAGATCACTACTTTGATGTGTTAATGATATATTTTACATAATGGTTTGAGGAGTCGGTCGGTATATGTAGAGGGTTCATAAGCCTTGGGGCGGCAGGAAGTTAGTCCCGGGTTGAGGAAATAAAAGGTGTCGGGCATCGCATTGTGGTGTCTGATCATGTCTTGGTGGTGTCGTCCAAAGAATTATCTGATCGGGTGGTTGGTAATTGATTAGGTTTTGCGTCCCGCCGTGTTAAACGAAAGAAAAGCTGCGGTCGCGACGAGGCCATGGGATACGCTGGATATGTCAGTGCTAAGCTGCCCCCTCCAAAACCGACTGAAATACAAGCTGCTCTATGGAGTATTACCAGCATTGAGACGTTGGAGCTTATTGTTAAATTGATACAGAACATAGCTATCAACCCTGGTAAGACCTTGCGTTGGTGTCTTGGCATATATTCAAGACAATTGTTCCAGCAAAATGCATACTTATTAGGTTAAACTCCTGTTCCCAGAGAACAAAAATTCAAGCGCATCAAACTCAGCAACCCAAGATCAAGAGCGGGCTTGTGGACGTTCCTGGAGGACTTGAGGCCCTCCTAGCCCTTGGGTGGATTTATGATGAAGAGGACAAAGAATCCCTCGTTGTTCCTAAAGGACGGCAGCTCACCATGACTGAGGTATGGTCTCAGCAATGCTCGAGTACTGACATTTCATCTCCAAGCAACCAATGGGCTTGGTTGCTGAATTGCAAGTATCCCCTTGCCCTTGCATTGTTGCCAGCAAGATGTCTGTTCAGGTACGTGTTCTATGTTAGCAGTGATTTGGATGTAATCAATGAAAAATTTCATTTGCATGCAAACCTCGCAAGCCAGGGAGGGACGTAAGGGAGGAGTGAGAAAGAGAGGAAGAGGGAGGGAGGGAGGGAGGGAGAGGGGGGGAGAGAGAGAGAGAGGGGGGGGGGGAGAGGGGGGGGGGAGAGAGAGAGAGAGAGAGAGAGAGAGAGAGAGAGAGAGAGAGAGAGAGAGAGAGAGAGAGAGAGAGAGAGAGAGAGAGAGAGAGAGAGAGAGAGAGAGAGAGAGGGGGGGGGGGAGGAGAGGGAGAGGGCGAGGGGGATGGAGAATGGTGGGAGCGACTGTGCGCATGCGCTGTGAGTGTGTGTGTGTGTGTGTGTGTGGTGTGTGTGCGTGCTGTGCGTGCGTGAGAGAGAGAGAGAGAGAGAGAGAGAGAGAGAGAGAGAGAGAGAGAGAGAGAGAGAGAGAGAGAGAGAGAGAGAGAGAGAGAGAGAGAGAGAGAGAGAGAGTGCGCGCGTGCGCCCACGTGAGCGCGGGTGGAGGTTGAGGGGGGGCTTGGGCTGTCCCTTGGAATACTCTTGTGCATCAGCGCTTGTGCACTTCTTTTGAGCTTTAAATACAATGTACAAGTGGCTGATGAAATGTATGGGCCACGCAGGTACGCCAAGTCCAGGATGCCCAGGATCGGCTGAAGAAGGAATTGAAGCTGACAGCTCGAAATGCCATGGCTGCTAAAGTCAAAGCAGCTACTACCGCAGAAATTCGCAGCCAGCTTGAAGCAGACAGGTTGGTCCTGCGCTCAAAACTGACATTATCTACCGAACGGGAACAATTTCCTTGAGCCTTGCTGGATCAGATTGAATCTAAGCACTGGGGATGCCAGCCGTAATAGTTCTGCCTTGTAATTTCCATCCCCTGTGAGCTGATGTGTGCAGCAAGGTGTCAATGGGCACTAGGCTAAGGAGGGGATCCTCAGGGCAGGGTTACAATATGGGGAAGGTGGTGGGCAATCAGATGTTGCGGAAGGGCAGGGTGTTGGGGTGTTTGGGGGGATTCAACTATCTATGAGAGACCTGTGGTTACCGGGCAAAAGGTAGGCACTGGGACAGCAAAGCAATTCTTTTGTTGTTCTCGATGCGGAAACTATGTTGGGACCAAGGGGTTCCTATCGTGTTGCCGACCTACTTGGAGCCTTTGTTAGGATATTTGCACAATCTATAACTATGTTCACTTTCTTGCAAGTTAGGAAATAGAGGTTGGGGATTGCACAGATGACCTATCAAGGGCTCCCACATAAGAAAAGTGAATAGAAGTTGGTGGTTGCCCGTATATCCTGAGAGTAACCCCCACGTACCTTGGAAGAGAAGAGAATAGGTGCTGGGATTGACCATATATACCAAGAGGGGTCCCCATGTAAGTTAGACAAGAAGTGAAGGAAGGTTGGGATTGCCCAGATATCCTAAAAGGGCTCCCACTGAACTTGCGAGAAAAGTGAACGGAGCTTGGAGATTGCCTATGCATCGTAACGGGGGCCTCCACTTCGTTTCGAAGAGAAGTGATTAGAAATTGCCCAGATATCCTAATAAGGGCCCCCACTTGGAAGAAAAGTAAATAGAAGTAGGGAAACCCTATAGAGCTGTGTAGCTTTTGGCAGAGGCAGTGTGACCTGGCAGGGGCAGCGACTTGTGGCAGTGGTAGTTGTTCCTGGTGGTGCTGGTGGCTTTGTTGTAGTGGCGGTGGTGGTGGCTTTGTCGTCAATGGTGGTGCTGGTGGCTATGTTGTGGTGGTGGCAATGGCTTTGCGGTGGCGGCAATGGCTTTGTGGTGGCTGAGTCATGATGGTGGTGTCAGTGGCGGCTCTGTTGTGAATGGTGGTGGTGGTGGTTATGTTGTGATGGTGGTGGCTTTGTGGTGGCGGTAGTGGCTTTGTTGTGAATGGTGGCGGTGGTGGTGGCATTGTTGTTGTGTTGGTGGTGGCTGAGTCCTCGTGGTGGTGGTAGCTTAGATGTGGCGGGGGCGGTGGCTTTGTTGTGGCGGGGGTGTTGGCTGAGTCCTGCAATGGTGGTGGCTTTGTTTTGTTTTGAATGATGCCAGGCTCAATGGGATCAGCCCCTGCATCTTCATCTTGGCTGCAAGGCACCAACAATTAACAATATTTGGAGCCATCTGTATTCAGTCATAGCAGAACCGACTTCCTGAGCCAATTTCACGTGGGCGATATGTTCCTAGCCTGGATTATAGATACTGTTTTTTCTGGCTTGCAGGCGTGAGCGGGCAACCGCTGAACCCATTACCTTGGGCAGCAAGGCACAGACCCTCCCTTCTGGACAGGGCATCAACACATGCAAGGATGCAGGAATCCACGAACAATAGCTGCCATCCTTATTTTGCATGCTTCTCACGGGTGGCAAAATAAACCTCTGGCGGTCGATGACGTCACAGCTTGCGGTCTTGCGCTGGTTTTTCATTGGTATAATTTTTTTTCCCCCAATTGGTTGAAGTGCTAGCATTCTCTCAAGTCTTCTTGCGTCCATTCCTGCTGCTGAGCAGACTGGACAGAATTTTTTTGCGTCATTTCCTTGGTCAAGGTAGGTAATAAGCACAGCTGATCTGTGCAGGTTGCTGTGTGTCCCGCCTTTTCTGGCGTGGTGCAGCCTCTTCCAAAGTGTGCATGAAGGTTGCTCAGCCTCGGTGAATTTCTTGTGACTTCTAGGTGACTTAGCCGGTTGTTCAGGTATGTGCATTGGCGTGAAGTATGAGTTTGGGGTGTGGGAAGGACGGAGGGAGAAGGAGAGCGGGAGAGGGGGGAGAGCGAGAGAGAGAGAGAGAGAGAGAGAGAGAGAGAGAGAGAGAGAGAGAGAGAGAGAGAGAGAGAGAGAGAGAGAGAGAGAGAGAGAGAGAGAGAGAGAGAGAGAGAGAGAGAGAGAGAGAGAGAGATAGAGAGAGAGAGAGAGAGAGAGAGAGAGAATGTGTGTGTGTGTGTGTGTGTGTGTGTGTGTGTGTGTGTGTGTGGGGGGGGGGGGTGCGGTGTGGGTGTGGGTGTGGGTGCGCGTCACGTGCCTGTGCGTCTCGTGGGCATGCCCAAAGGGGGTTGGTCGTCAGTGTTTGAGGGATTGGCGCAACCAATGTAGTAGTTTCTGCTCAGCGGTTGCCCAATGGTCCCAGTTATGGATGTGGCTGTGTACTTCAATCTTGTGGAATTGGCCCACGATGTGTGCAGCCAGCGTTTGACAGGTTCTGTGTACCAGTTTCTATCATGAATTGAAGTAAACAGTGAGAGGTGTGGGAGGGATGTCTTAGTTATGTCTATTGATTTAGTTTCCCAAAAGCTTGGCTGTATGTTTAATCTTAATCGCGGTGTCCATAGGTAGGAAGTGCGTAGACCTTCAAAGCACTTGCAGGGGTCCTAGCAAAACCTTTTTTAAGTGTGCATTGACCCCCTGCCCTGGAGCTGGACAGGAAGGAATAATGACGTACTCCAAGGAACGGGCTCTTAGGTTAAGTCCAGGGACGCTCTAATTCTTTGAATCACGATGTGCATGACAAATTGGACGGCTATCAGCCAGGCTGACTAACCGCATCTGCTGTCTACATAATGTGTTCGACCGCCAAAACCCTGCTCCATCTAGGCTCTGAGTGGAGATGCTGCATCATGGCAGATGGATGAAGAGGAAAGTGCTTCCTCAGCACTGTACATTTGCAATCACGCTGGTCGGGAGTCATGGCCTGCACACTGTTTGTTCAGGAATGGTTGCAGCAAGTGTATGGCCAATAAATTCATCAAGAGTGAAGTGTCGGCGATGGTGTGGATCAAGGGTTGAGAGTCGACAATGGTCTGCATCAACGCTTCAGTGGTGTGGATCAAGGGCTGAGAGTCGACGATGTGCACATCAAGGGTGGAGAGTGGACCATGTTGCGTATCAAGGGTGGAAAGTCGACAATGTTGTGCCGCAAGGGTTTAAAGTCAATCCTATCTTCGCATTAAAGGGTGGAGAGTCCGCCGATGCACCATATGGTGTGCACCTCCTTGGAGGTTGCAACAGCCGCAGAACAAGCGCATTGATCTTCATCGTCCTGCTTTTGTAAGTCACATGCTTGAGCGTGTGTGCTCAAGTACTATCTGCATAATAATTGACTGCCCCTCAGAACTGACGTGGCCCCACCGCATGGCTATAGCAAACTGTGCAGAGTAAACTCAACAAGTGCCTAGACAAGGCGACCTACAAAGAGGACTATCTAAATGAATGAATGAATATTCCACAATACCCGTCATGATGACTAGATGTGCTTGTCAGCAAATTTCTGAGAAGCATCCACTCCTTAAGGACTCCTTGCCTAGTGAAACCCTTACGGATTCTTTGCCTAGTAAAAACAACTGGACACAAGGAACCGGCCCTGCACTCTAGGCTGGCGTCACCAGCGAGGCTGTGCTTTCACGCACATCAGTGAACTTCTGGTCTCGAGGCAACAAAGACATCCTAGCTTATCCTTTGCGAGCATAGACGAGCAGCGACGCTCGCAATGCCTAGGATGGGATGGAGAAACCTTTGGCCCTTTGGCCCATATGCTTCACCACACATCCCTCTGTGTATGGATGGCCGTCAGAAATCAGGCAACGTCATCAAAAAGTGGGGCAACCCACATCTTTCTGGAACGGGTTTCAAAACGCCTTCTGACAGACGTTCACATGGTGCCAAAAGCGGCTTTGGGCTTCCAGGGAACCTTTCAGCATACTTCTGCAAAACTTGGAACTGTCACTTCGCCCTCCAAAATTGGGAGTGGATGCACACAGCATCCAACCCCCTGGCACTGCTTGTTTACGAGACTATAACATCATAAAATACAAGATACAGATACTGTAATAATGGGTACAGTACAATGTCACACTCGCCTGTTTAAGCTACTGCATTGAACATGCGATAAGCGTCGAAAGCTTCAGACCTCTCAGGCCACGAAAGGTGACGCATGCAAAACGACCTGGCTGGATCTTGATGCACGCATTCCGTCAAACATGCACAGAGCTCAAGCGCACGTGCGACACGCAACACCAGGCCAGTTAGACAAACGACTTGTGAGCCACTTGCACCTGTGCACCTCTAGAGGCACCCAGCACTCAAGGAAGCAGGCTCATGGCTGCTGCTAGTCCACAAGCCTACACCTGCAGTGGAGGAGAAAGTGCCAACGAGGTACAGGAATCTTCCCGTCCTTAGATGGATGATCTCCATCTCTTCCATATAAGAGAGCAAACCAGTGTGTTTTGACGCCTGACACTCGCATCTGGACGCCTCGCACACCTGTGTATTTCTACTCCTCACACACCTGTGTATTTCGACGCCTGACACCTGCCTCTTGATACCTCACCCACCAATGTGTTGTAACGCCTGACACCTGCCTCGACGCCTCGCACACCAATGTGTGCTTCGACGCCTGACACCTGCCCCTCGACACCTCACACACCAGTGTATTCCGTATTTCAAAGCCTGACACATGCATCTTGACATCTAACACACCAGTGTAATTCGACGCCTGCAAGGCATCTGCTTCTCGACAGACCAGAGCGTTCAATCGACGCCTGCAAGGCACCTGCATCTTGAGAGGCCTTCCCTATCTGTCTCGTTCACGTCCGGAACCAGACAGGGAAGGCCTCTCAAGATGCAGGTGTCTTGCAGGCGTCGATTGAACCCGCGTGACTCAGACTTGTCCTCTCCATCATTTCCTGCTTGCCGGCAGAATCTGGAAACCTGACCGCCCGTCCTCCCGACCCCACCGAGACAGACGCCGAAATCCCACAGGACTCACGGAGCATGTTGCCCCATGATTGTCGATGACCGACTGACACCCTTGCCTCTTCTCAAGAACCCAAATGCCCCCAGGAATTTTGCTCTGGCAGCCCATCTCTCCACCCAGGGTCCCAACCCCCGCCCCTCCTCCAGGCACAAATGCCCCTCCTTCCAAGTCATGACTCCGATGTTCTAAGCGCCCCAAGAGACCCCTAACCCCGCAGATATTGCACCCTGGCGTGCTTCTGTTGTCAAGAGGCAGCAGGGCCTCGTCAAAGGTCCTCCAGCAGAACCATTTAGCTTAATGATGCGTGAGACCGTCGGGTCTGTCATAGCCGCATGAACACCATCCAGCACGGAGCCCCTCCTGAAACACCATCAAGCCGGCCATGGCAGACGACCTCTCACTCTCCCCACGATAATTTATCAGACCTTGGCGTGCAATCACCTAACCTAGACTAGGGGTAGGCACCGGCGGCGAGACCTTGGCCGTCATTCATATGACCTCAACGTTGGGGAAGGCACAGGCAGCAGGACCTTGGCTGTCAGTCATTTAACCTCAACTTGGGGAAGGCAACATGCGGCAAGACCTTGGCCGTCATTCATCTAACCTCAACTTGGGGAACGCACTAGCCAGCGAGACCTCGGCCTGTATTCATATGACCGCAACGTTGGGAAGGCACAGGCGTCAAGACCTTAGCCGGAATTCATCTAAACCTCAACTTGGGGAAGGCAGATGCGGCAAGAACTTAGCCGTCATTCCTCTAACCTCAACCTGAAGAAGGCACAGGCGGCGAGACCGCGGCCTTCATTCCTCCGGCAGGAACTCGGGGAAAGGAAAGGGAAGGAACATTTCATCAGGCGGCATTGGCAAGGGGGGGGGGGGGGTTGACTTCAGACAGGCTGTGGGGTCGCATATGGTATGTACCCACTAGAAAATACGGGCAGGCCACAGTGACGGGGCAGCTGAAGCGCCACGACAACTCCCCCATAGATAGGCGGCACAAGTCCCCCATAGATAGACACGAGAGAAGCGGAAGAAAGAAGAAAGAAGCGGAAGCACTTCTCGAAAGGCAGCGTGCCGGGTTGAGGTAACCAGGCTCCGGGACCGGTAACCAGGCTCACGACTTTTGGAGGGCGAGGTAGCTAACTAGGCCGGTCTGAACACAGCCCTAGGATGCGCCTCTCTCGAGGTCCCCGGGGTTTTGCGGAGGCTCATACCCCTGAGTCGCTGCGGAGGAGGGTTCCGGCTCCCGCAGGGACCCTCTTCCCTCAGCCGCCTGCATGAGGAACACAACGCTCAACTGTCCCAACAGCCCGAAGCTCAACTGCTGCAAGAAAGGCACCGCAGACCGAGACGGGGAAAGTCTTTGAAGATCCCGCTCCCTCAGCTCTCAAAGCACCCCCGCCCGCTTCCTTCAACACCACCACTCCCCCCTTTTGCCTCCCGGCCTTGACCGCCCTAGTGGCTGGTCCTGGATGTGATATTCCTGTTCCCTGATTGGCATCCGAACCCAAGCACCACCAAACTGCAACGGCTGTGGCTCTCCAGCTTCAGGCTGAACACTGTCAAAACCACACGAACCAGCATCCCAGCACCTCATTACCTCCCGAGACGATCTCCAAGGCGCCCTGCCCGCTTCCTTTCAACACACCCGTCCCCCCTTTGCCTCCCTCCCTTCCCCCGCCTTCAAGGGGGCGGAGTTCTATGGGTCTCCGATCCTCCCACGTAATAGGAAAAATGGGGAAGGGGAGGGGTGGGGTGCATTCAAGAAACACCAACAAGCTCTACGTTGAGTTCTGAAAGGCGCAGGCCCCCGTCCCACGATGATCACATTTTTAAACCTGGGATCACCCCCATCCATGTTCGGACCAAAAGCAAACATGCCCAGGCCCCAGCCTTGCCAGTGCTTGATACTGTAATCATATGTCCCAATTTTCAATCTTCGGCTAACCCCAAAGGGGCCTTGGAAGGCAACAGCAAGGCTCGTTGCCATCTGCATTGGCCCTCTCGGGCGCAATCCCATACTCTCGGCCACTTGCACGCCTACTTTCCTTCCCTCCACCTCCCTCTCCCTCTCCCTTCCGCCTTGCCTCCCTCCCTCTACCCCCCCCTCCTCTTCCTCTGACTGCTGTGTGTGGGTGGGTGTATGTATGTGTGTGTGTGTGTGTGTGTGTGTGTGTGTGTGTGTGTGTGTGTGTGTGTGGGTGGGTGAGTGTATGTGTGTGTGTGTGTGTGTGTGTGTGTGTGTTTGTGTGTGTGTGTGTGTGTGTGTGTGTGTGTCTGTGTCTGTGTGTCTGTGTGCACGCGCATGCGTACGAGCGCTCGCTCTCTCTCTCTCTCTCTCTCTCTCTCTCTCTCTCTCTCTCTCTCTCTCTCTCTCTCTCTCTCTCTCTCTCTCTCTCTCTCTCTCTCACTCACACACACACACACACACACACACACACACACACACACCCCTCCCTCCTCCCTCCCCTCCTGTCTCTCTCTCTCCCCTCCGCTCTCGATCCTCCGTTCTCTCTGTCTCTCTCTCTCTCTCTCTCTTCTCTCTCTCTCTCTCTCTCTCTCTCTCTCTTCTCTCTCTCTCTCTCTCTCTCTCTCTCTCTCTCTCTCTCTCTCTCTCTCTCTCTCTCTCTCTCTTTTGTGTGTGTGTGTGTGTGTGTGTGTGTGTGTGTGTGTGTGTGTGGCTGTGTGTGTCTGTGTGTGTGTGTGTGTGTGTGTGTGTGTGTGTGTGTGGATGTACACGCACATCCGTCTGTGCTTGTGTGTGCGGGAGGCCGGGGTGATCACCTGTAGGCTGCGCTCAGAGTTCCGGCGCACAGCATGCATCCCCGGAAAGTTCTCGGGCGTCGCCGAGAGAAGACTGTCCGTAAGAGTTGACTGGCCCCGGGGCTTTCAGACTGGCCAGACGTGGAGGTGGCCCCTCCAGGCGCCTCCTCTCCGCTTCCCTCGCTCCCTCCCCGTCCTCTTCGCCACGAGAATGGATTCCTGCATAATCGCCTCACCTTTCTTTATCACCTCATCTCTCTGTCCCACCTCCCCTCTCTTTATCACCTCACCTCTGTCTCAATTTGCCGTTCCCTCACGCGTACTGAGGTGAAGAGGTGCATGGCGATGCAAGGAAGACACCGAAAGAGTTTGGCCTTTCCCAGACCACTTCACTTGCGCGACACGGGGGCTGCATCTCCTTCAGACTCCCTTCCCACAACCCTTCTTCTGGATTCCCCGGACCGTATCACCAAGGGAACCAGGGGGTTGCATCTTCTGAAGACCTCCCTTCTCTTTTAAGCCCCTCTGGCCCACATCTCTCCACCCGATCTCCCACCCTTGCCTCTTCTCCAGAACCCACATGCCCCCAGGAATTTTGCTCTGGCAGCCCATCTCTCCACCCAGCGTCCCACCCCCCGCCCCTCCTCCAGGCACAAATGCACCTAGGCATTCTGCAAAAGCCCCATCTCTCCACCCCAGTCACTCACCACCCCCCACCCCTGCCCTTGTCCAGGCACAATTGGCCCCAGGAATTCTGCTCTGGCCCCATCTCTCCACCCGACCTGCCACCCCTGCCACTTGTCCAGGCACAGATGCCCCTAGGCATTCTGCTCCTGGGAATTGTGCTCTGGCCCCATCTCTCCAACCAGTCTCCCCACCCCCAGCCCCGGTCCTTCTCCAGACACAAACCGCTCCAGGAATGTTGCCCTGGCCTCCATCTCTCCACCAACTCTCCCACCCTCGGGCCCTCCTCCAGGCGCAAACGCACCCAGGAATTCGGAAACTCAAGAAGCTGGTCCGGGTGCGGGCGGCGGACGCGCCAGCAGGCGAGGAAGCCTCTCCCCCGGCCTCCTCATCTGCGGCTCGGGGAGAGAACGGCTCCAACGCATTCCACTTGCAGATGGGGCACAGCGGCTTGCGGGCTGACAGCCACTGGTCGATGCACTCCATGTGGAACCGGTGCTTGCATGGCAGCACCCGCAGCTTCTCTCCCTCTCTGCACCCCTCAGCACCACGACCGTTTGACTTGCGCGACGACCGGGTGACTTGCGTGCCAGATCTGCTGGCTTTTTTATGCAAGGTGGATGGGTATGAAAGAAGGGGGAAGGGTTGAAACAAGGTAGATGGGCATGGAAGAAGGTAGATGGGTATGAAACAAGGTAGACGGGTATAAAACAAGTTTTGGAGGCAAGCCAGCTTCCTCTCCCCCTTCTTCTGAAGCAGAGCCCGGCGCGTTTGCTCCGCGGATTGTGATCGCGCGTACGCGCTAGTATAGAAGCTGAAACAACATGCAGCAGCTGGGACACATGCAAGATCCACTCCCCCCCCCAAAAAAAAAAAAAACGGGGGCAGGGGGGAGCCCGATAGGCTTCCTTCCAGAAAAACATCTTATAGTTCAGTCCACAAAAACATCTAGTAATCTGCTTTGCCAGGCACTAAACCCTGCAGATCCCAGGCACTAAGCCATGCAGGTGCAAGTCAATATGGTAAAAACGCAAGCACCTGTATCTTCTATACAAATTGGGTAAAGGGCAAGAACCTGTAATCTTCTATACCAATGGGGTAAAGGGCAAGCACCTGTAATCTTCTATGCAGATGGCGCAAGTGTGCCTTGTACCGCCTCCTTTCCGTCCCTTTGGGCTGCCCTCCTCTTCACTGCTGTTCCCGGGTCCCCCTTCCCCTCCTGTCCACAATCCCACATGTCTGCAAATCCACCACTGCCAGGCTCCAAGTTCCATATTGTTTCCATTCCACATTCCAAATGTCTACAAATCCCACGCTGCCCGAACCACCGACCACTATCAGCTTCGAGAAAATTCATAGTTCCGTCGAGATCAATGTGGTGGTGTGACGGGAACCAGGGTGCTATAGGCCCTCAGACACTCCAGACACCCAGTCTCTACAACTATAAGGCCCCTACGTGCCGAAACCCCACGGAGGACAACCCCTTTGGCAACTTTTACTGACGGTCCAATGTTCCACCGTGTTTCCATTCCACATTCCAAAAGGTTACAAATCCCATCCCTCCTGGGTCCCATCGTGCATCTTATTTCCATCCTGCATTCTAAATGTCTGCAAATCCCACCGCTGCCAGGGCCAATGTTCCATCTTGTTTCCATCCTATATTCCAAATGTCTGCAAAATCTGCCACTGCCAGGGCAATGTTCCGTCTTGTTTCCATCCCACAAACCTTCCTTTACTGTCCCAGGTCCACTTGCATTTCTAGTCACATTCCAGATGTGCTAGATGAACTGCTGCAACACCCACACTGGCTTTCACATCCCTTCTGCAGGGTCCACTTTTCCGCAAGGCAGAGGAGACATGAAAAAACTAGGATGTAAGCCAAGGAGACAACAAAAAACTAGGATGTAAGCCAAGGAGACAACAAAAAACTAGGATGTAACGTACGTGTGGCACAATCAAGGGAAGGTGGAACAATGGAAGGAAGGAAGGAAGGAAGGAAGGAAGGAGGGAAGGTTCGATGTATTTATTCTCTTTATTCGTTGTTTTTTTGTTTTGTTTTTTCTTTTTCTTGCCCCCCCCCTTTTTTTTAAATTTTAAAAAACGGACATATGTTCAACTGCCATCGAGTCACAAATGGGTTTCTTTTGCTTGGCCATCTCTTCCGTATAACACTAGCTGGCATTGCATTTATGACCAATCCATGGCGGATCTCTTGATCCCACTTGGTGGGTATGGTTAAGCAAAGCACCCCAGATCTTGTGAGAAAACTTGTCTTGTTCAACTACATATTCATTTGGGCACAGACTATTATGGAAGTACTGCAGAAACATTGAGCCTTTTCAAGAGTGCTCGGGGGTCTGACAATCACCATGGCCGCAAAATTTTGGATTGTTCACATCCTCAGTCATGTCACAGACTCCATACTTCTTGAAGGAGACCCCACCTATGTCAAGGCCTCTGAATTTCTGAAGAAACAAAATGTTGGAGGAGACCCGCCAATCTCAAGGCCTCTGAATTTCCGAAGAAACAAAATGTTGGAGGAGGCGCACATCTGTGAAGGCCTCTGAAACTCTGAAGGCACAGCATGTTGAAGGCCAAAGAACACAAAACGTTGAAGGAGACCCATCTTTATCAAGGTCTCTGAATTTCTGAAGGACACAACATGTTGAAAGAGACCCACCTTCATCAAGGTCTCTGAATTTCTGAAGGATACAACATGTTGAAAGAGACCCACCTTTATCAAGGGCAGACTGGCTGCGGTCTCTGCGGCGGCGGGAGGGAATCTCGTGGATGACCACGGGTAGAGCTCGTAGCTCTTCTGCGGTCATGCCATCCTCTCCTCGCAAGATGCTGTAACCGGTCCCTCCAGTCCCTCCCATCTCCCGTTGCCTTCTACATGTGCACCCATGTGGGCTCACATGGTCAACTCGAGGAGCACCGCATCCAGGTGGCCAGTAACTTTTGTGGCAACTTCTACGTATGAGCTCTTTAGGGCTTCTGCCACAAGACAATGTATGGCATTCATGAAAACAAAAGCCTGCCCAAAGCTTTGGATGCCCAACAAAAACCACAAACACACACGCATATACACCTACAACAACAACAAGAACAACAAAACCAAAAAGAGAAAAAATAGGACACACACACATACACACACACACACACACACACACACATGCGGGCGCGTGCACACGTGACACACACACACACACACACACACACACACACACACACACACACACACACACACACACGCGCGCGCGCGCGCTTGCAGCCCCCCTACTCTCCATCTCCCCCCCCCCCCCCCAAAAAATAAACAAACTGTCGCAGGCGCACGCATGTGGCCCACCCCCACCCACCCACCCACACCCCCACCCACCCACACACGCTCGTGCGGGCGCACCCACCCACACACGCACGCACGCCTGGAGGGTATCGGAAACAGCAGGTCCACAACACCAAATGCACAGAACCTATTTTAGTATCAACTGGGCTGTGGAGTGCTGCTGCCATCTCCTCGAACGGAAGCAGAGGATCCTATGGAAAGGGGGAAAAAGGCGGGTGTTTGCCGTAAGGGTACCGGGCAAACAGCATCAACTGGCCATGTGGAAAAAGTGTGGGTGTTTGTCCTGGAAGAACCGGGCCATAAAGGAGGAGCCGATGTTGGGGAGGCAGAACCTGAAGCACTGCAAAATGCAGATGAACCTATGTTGGGGAGGCAGTACCTGACGCAGTAAAAAATGCAGATAACTACGCCGATGGCCATCATCCCCGATACGGCCGTCAGCAGCAGCGACATCCACACTGTGTCTTCATACTGTGTGCCCACATGCACCATCCGTCATATGACTGACACAGTTTGCACAACGTTCTTTGAGGTTCAATGGAGGTTCAAAAGTGTGAAGTGAACCACAACAATTATGCTTCTGGCAACTTTTAAAATCTTTTGTAACCCAAAAAAAAATACCGGTAATAATAATAATAATAATAATAATAATAATAATAATAATAATAATAATAATAATAATAATAATAATAATAATAATAATAATAATAATAATAATAATAATAATAATAATAATAATAATAATAATAATGATGATGATGATGATGATAATGATAATGACGATAAAATATGAACAAGCAGTGCCAAGGACTGCAAAATAATCCTTTCATGTAAAAGCCAACCCTCTGACCCCCAGCGCCCCTCCCCCCTTTTTTCTGTGTATTTGCCAGCAGCAAATTGGATGCATGTCCAGCAAACCGCTTCAGCAGCCCCGGCAGACACTGTGTCCCCCCCCTTGCTCCTCCTCCATGTTCCGCGCTCCAAGCATTTCCAAGTTGTGTCGAGCTATTTCCTTCATTGGCAAAAAATTGACAAGGGCAATCCTGTGCTTGCCATGAGTCCTTGTGGTGGAATGAAGGGGCATACGTCACTTACAGGGTCGATTATGACTCGGCAATCGCCTTCCAGGCAATGGCCTTTCAGTTTGAAGCCATCGACCTGTGTAATGAACACGGAAGAGATGCCAGGTCCTGGGGCATGCTGAGCCGGCATTTCCATCGCAAATGGCCATCCAGGTGCATCATCATATATGATTGCTGCAACTGCGCCTGCCTTCTCTGCCCGTTTCACCTGCACGATGACCCCAATTAGCCTTAAGACCCACTTTGCCTGCACAGGCAGAAACCAAGTAACACGCCCAAATAGACTGCATGCAGACTTCCACGCAGTTCACTAAATAGCCCCTACGTAGGTTATGAACCCACTGTCTGAACTTGTCATACTGGGGGCATGAGATGTTTCACGTAGACTATGCTGCCCTTACCCATTAGCTAGCATGATATAATAGAGGACGAGGGACCTCATATGATCCGCAACCCTTAAGATCAAACCCTTTGATGTCCTTCAAAGAGTTCTCAGGAGTGACTCTCCAGATTTGCTTGGGCGCTGCCTGGCTAGCCCTTAAGCGTCTTCTTTACACTGTTAGAATCATCAGATAACTTTGGTCCTTCGGTGAAGACGCTCTGCATGTTCCATCTGAGATTTCTATCATCGGTGGGTGAACACGTGCTAGACCGGCAGGAAGGAAACAAATGTTGGTTATCCCCAAGACGTGGGTGAAACAGAAGGAACCTAAAGAAGCACGCACCTTCATGTCAAAGGTGCATGCATCAGCGGCTTCTCCAGTCTCGTGCCTGGATCGGACAATGAGCGCAATCCAATCTTCCTTCGGAGGACTGTTTTCCAAATCTGAACAAGCATCCTCGGGAATCGCTACCTGCCCAGACGACACAAAACAATCGGCAAACGCAACCAATAACTGTGTGCACTTGTCTATCGAAAACATTGAAAGCGACAGGACCCTCGACAGCGGGATTGCATACCACCAAGTGTCCTGTAACTCCCTCGTCTGGGATTCGTGGGCCAAAATTTGCAGGAACATCCTGACAAGTAAAATTATCAGGACTATCCTGCAGCACCGCAAAAGAGTAGTTAGCGACAACTGCGTTTGAACTGCCAGGAAAGCAGTTCCTCCCAAAAAAAAAATGTCCCAGGATGCTCACCTTAATAATTATTCGAGCATGCGCAAGGACGAATGTAAGCAAAAGTGGAACCGCATACAGCGACATCTGGTTTGCGCTGCGCACCACCATCCGACCAAAACCCCGTGGACTTCTTCGCGCGTGTCAAGCCATGCCTCACTACTTGGAAAACATCATTTTCAAAACATCAGCTCTCAACGAAAAGGACGGCAAGGCGAAACAGAAAATGGATGCGGCTTTGGGCATTTATGACGGCAATGTGTCTTCCCGAGCAGCAGGCAAATCGCGGGACGATCTAGCTGCGCCACCTCGGCCTGGCCGAGGGGCTGAAACAGGGCCCTCAACGATTCTGGCGATTGAGTACAGACTATTCGGATGGCCGGCTAGCACTTATCGGAAAGCTAGTCCAGGACTCTATCGCGAGGCCCCCACGGGCCCCCAGGGGCCCCGGTAGGGGCTCACTAGTAGTGACTCACTGCTCGAAACCGGGTGAAGGGGTGATACCCTTTGATTACAATCTCTATTGTATCGGACACTGAAAGTGAGTATGGAAGTGACGAGCTAATAGCGTTCATACGGCAGACGATTTGCAGTTTTTCCTTGTGAAGCCAAGGTGGTGGTTTCACCCGGCGGCCAAATGGAACGAGCCCTCACAAAATTTCGACAACTGTACACAAAGATGGATGTTTTGCTGAATGATTGGAAAAACGAAAAGGTAAACTTGAGAGGTTTTCGATGTAGGGATCCTTTATCGTTTCAATTCGTTCGTTCCAACAGCATGTCGTGCCAATCAGGAAAAGGGCGTTTCTCTCATCGCAACGTGCTCCAGTATCATTGACAGATTACCGGTAATTCCCTTAAGAAGTCAAGCTCGCACGTATAGTGACCGGTTTGCCATTGGTTCTATCACTTGGTGACAGGTTCGGTGTTGCACACCAAAATGATGATGTGGCGAAGCATGATTGCTGGGCTGGCAAGCAACACTTGTTA
>KV908733.1:52500-67500 GCA_002005505.1 Botryococcus braunii
ACAATGGCGCAGATGTCCAAACGTGTGAGGTAGGATAAAGAAATTCAACGGCCAGATAATAATACCACAGACGCCAAATTTTGTGAGTTCGGGAAGGTTTGAAGTCCATGGTGCAGATGCATCAGGACTATACGGGATAAGGGTTTAGGGTTTAATAAGTTAATCACGTGGCTGGGTGAAGGCACGTCTCCCTTGTGCCCTCGTGTGTAACTTCTGACGTAGGGTGGCGAGAGCCATTGTCTAACATGCAGATGCCTCCTGACTTTTTGGGTTTTGAAGGCGGGGTTGCTATGTTGCAGATTCTCCAGATGTGGATGAGCAGTCCTTCAGAGACATGGTTGAGCTTATTCAGGCAACTGCTCCAGCTCCGCGGTGACTCTGCAATTCTCGGGCCCTTTCGCAGAGGCAAGCCTATTGTCCATGTGGTCCACGTGATAGATGTCAACATCACATAGCCATGTGAATGATGCTGAGGTAATCCTCTCATAGAACTCTTTCATTGTGTACGTTTGGAGCATGCAGTCTCGATGGGAAAGGTAGAAAAAGGGGAGAGGGGAAAACGCGACAGTGATGATGGAGGTGGTGGTGGTGGTGCTACTGTAGCTGATGTCATGGTATTGGTAATACTATTAGTAATACTATTACTTATAATATTACGCTGACTCTGCTGGTCGTGATTGATTCTTTCAAGAGCGCGAAATCGGTGAGGGGGAAGACGGGGGGTAGGAAAGCTGGAGTCACAATAGAGAGGGAGGGTAAAGCCCGGGGAAGGGAGGGGGGGGGGTTGAAACTTCCACATGGCAGATGCATCAGGGTCGTTGGGTTTTGAGGGGAAGTCCCCCTCGTGCCACACGCCCAGAATTGTATGACGCACGGGGTGCGACTGCCAGTGTCTATGATGCAAATGGCTCAGAATCTTGTTTCTCATGATATTGTTTCTCATGATGTTGTTTCTCAGGCTATTGTTTCTCAGGATATTGTTTCTCAGGATGTTGTTTCTCAGGCTGTTGTTTTTCAGGATGTTGTTTCTCAGGCTGTTGTTTCTCAGGATGCTGTTCCTCAGGCTGTTGCTCTCAGTGTGTAGTTTCTTAGGGTGTTGTTTTGGGTTTTGAAGGGGTGGGTTCCATGGCGCAGATCTATAATACTTCGATGAGCAGTTCTTCAGAGACACGGTGAAGCTGTTGGAAGGCCGGCCAGGACATCAGCAAAAGCATTTACTGATCAGGCAGTTACTGATCAGAGATGATCATTAGCTGGGCAAGGAGAAAGTTGAATAGGCAATCGGGCTACCTCAGGCACTTTGCCAGTCTCGGTGCCATTCATTGCACTTGCACAGTTGTCACCCACAGTCTACACATCACTCGGAACATTATGTAAGGAACATTATGTAAACTGTACCATCGGCCGTTCGGAAAACCTTCGGAAACATTCTCGCAAGACCAGGAAACACACTAGAGAGGCTTCCAAAGCCAAATGGTGGTGTTTTAGGGGTTAGGGTTGACGTTCCGAAGCCTTAGCTTTATTATTCCGACTTTTAGCTTTGCGATATTACGTAATTTTAGTCACAGGTCGGATGATCTGTAGACTGGGCGAGTTGTCACCCCCATAGCCTAACAAGGACGTTACAGGGGGGTGGAGGGGTGCCGTGACTCCCTTAGAAGGGTGACCGTGGTTTGTCCAGAAGGATGACCCAACTTTTCTGAGAAGGTTGCAATAGGTTATGGGCAGTTAGAACATCTGGGCGATACAACAGGTGCTCAGTTCGTGACTGTGACATTGGGAGAGAAGTTGGATTATTGGTATGTGGAAGCTTTCCCTCGGGAAGGTTTGTGTGGTCGCTGGAAGAGCTCTGTTGTTTAGAGATGTGTCTGTTCCGTTTGAACTGTAACCATGAGTGGCACGTATACTTTACCACCTCATGGCACTGTTAATGATTCGTACAATGTACCTATGTGAGGGAGACCCCTCAACCAGCTGTAATAACGATATGTTCGAACAATCTGAGAGGGATACAAGGGGATGGACCACCAGCGCAGGTACCAAGAGTGAGTCAGAGGGGAGCGAGCCTGGGGAGCGCCCGCTAGGGGAGGTAAGCCATGAGTTTCAATAGGGGGGGTTACACCACTCTGATTCTCCTGCTTCTGATCATGGGGGCCAACCCTCAGATGAGCACAACCCCTCTACCAACTTAGGTGCCCTCCAATCTTGAGGTAGGCCTCCCACTTACCCTACTGACCCTCGTAGTAATAGGAGGGCAGTTAGGTTCGACAATACACCAGTTCCAAACGTTCCCATGGGTGTGCGCAGACCTGTCCAGTCTGCATCTTCATTCTCTAGGACACTAGGAAATGGTCCCCTGCACGTACCGACTATGTGTAGCTTCCCGAATCAGACCCCGAATATGTAGGTTTATGTATAAGGGGCTTCCTGCAGTCTTGCAGAATGACGCCTGGGCGATTACCTCCGCTAAGTCAGATCCTATGACATGTTGGAGACAATCCTTGCTGCCATTGAGACCATGGAGTACCATGATATCCCTTTGGCAGAGTCAGTGCACGTCACAGCAGCAGCTGTAGCAGTTGTGGCAGCAGCAGCAGCAGCAGTCGTACCAGCTCAGGGTGGAATCCCTGGGCCTCCTCAAGGCGCTGGAGCTGCACCGGGCGCGCAGCACCAGGACTGGGAGCTGGAGCACATGCTGATGGTCAGGCCCCCTATGGCCCTTTTGCTCACAACGCTGGAGGCAGGGGGCGAGGGCCTGGACGTGGCAGGAGGCCAAAGGAGGACCTGGCGTGTCGCTTTGCAAAAGGAAGGGACATTTCTGGGACGAGTGTCTGGATCTGAAGAGGCTGCAAGCCTTGCATGGCACAATGCAAGCTGCAAGCGCTGGCCCGGCTGAGTGGTGGGGCCCAGGAGCTCCTCTGCAACAAGCCAGCTGGTGGGATACTGGCCACTCCAGAGGAGGCCCTCCCGTGTCAACCTCACATGCTGCTGGATCTGTGTCCACAATCTTCCCATGCCAGAATTTCTTCCCAGGCTGGCATCTCCCCCACCACCTCCTCCAGGTGCTGGTGAGCCAATGTTCATTTCGTTGAATGTGCTTACCCCTACGTCTCATGGGGCTTGCAGTACCTCGTGGCTTATAGATAGTGGTGCATCGGTGAACCTTGTAAATGATCTGTCGTTACTACACAACCCTGTCATGCATGCCCAACCCCTCCCTCTTCACTTGGCCACGTCTGCCGCCAAAGGAGGGATAGTTGCACCTGGGTCTGTGTGTCTGGTCAATGCCAGACAAGAGGTGTTTTGGCTGCATAATGTGCAGTGTGTGCCCATTACACACACTAATCTGATTTCTGTCACAGGAGCCATTCAGGATGGAGCGTCATTCCTCACCGACAGTGCAGGTGGGTACATGGCCATGAAAGGCCCAGCAGGCAGGTCTGGTCAGATAGCCAGACAGCGAGGGATGTTTTTTTGGGAATGGGTGTGTCCTGTTCAGAGCAAGCATGCTGTGCAGCCACAATCCAGTCCTCATGCTGCCTCGTATCATGCTAGGAAAGGACACGTGTGTATACATAGACTACTGTGGCATGCAAGGTTGGGTCATCCTGGTGTTAAGAACATGACGAGATTGGACAACGAAGATCTGGTAACTGGGATTCATGTGTCCCTTGCTCCATGCTCAGAGTATCCTACCTAGTGCGAGTCATGCTTACAAGGCAAGCATGCTCGACCCCCCTTTCCAGCTTCATCCAAACCTGCAGAGAGTGTGTTAGATCGTGTGCACGTGGATAGTGTGGGGCCCATTTCACCAGCTGCCATCACGGGAGAGCGGTTTTGGGTTACTGTGGTTGATGAAAACTCTCATCTGATAGCTTCTTTGGCAGTGAAGTCGAAAGAAGTCATTCCCAAGGCCCTCATTGAGCTCTTGAAGTACTGGCAGACATTTCATGAGAAAGTGGTGAAGTGTGTCAGATCTGATAGAGGGACAGAATTTCTGAATCAGCAGATCAAAGAATTTTGTGCTCAGCAGGGCACTGAAATGGAGACCTCAGCTCCATCCACGCCTCAGCAAAATGGACTTGCTGAGCGCATGAATCGGACACTTAAGGAGCGCACAAGGACCCTGTTGGTGCACGCTGCAGCAGACCCTTCCCTGTGGAAGGAGGCACTGGAGTCTGCCACCTTGCTTTACAACGTGGGCCCCACCACAGGCAGGCCTCTGACCCCTACAAAGATGTTCTATGGGGTAAAGCCTGATGTTGCTTCCTTGCGCACATGGGGCTGTGTGGCACATGTTCACATTCCCCCAGGTCAGGGGTCTATATTTGGACCAAGGACTATTCCAGGCATGTTCACTGGGTATTGCCCACAGTCTAAGGCCTATAGAGTGTACGTAGGCAATGGTGTATGGAAAGAGAGCAGGGACGTTACGTTCCTTGAGCATTTGAGAGGGGGGGAGAGAGTGGGGATGTCTAAGGTGCAACCTGGATCCCCTCAATGGCTCTCCCGTGCGTCCTCGCATGGCAGGGGAGGCAATTCCAATGTCCCTAGCTCAGTATCAGCCATTCCTGTGAATTTTTGGGAAACAGAGGATGATCCAGTGGTGGAGCGCAAGCCCACTGGATCTCCTGCTACCACTGCCAGCCCTCCAGAGGACCACAGCAGGCTGAGGAGTTCAGTCGGACCTGTGGCAGGAGCCCCCAGCAGCCAGGATGGTCGCCCATACCATATGTAGTGTTGGGATGCAATAGGAGGTAGACGGAGACGGAGAGGCAGATTCGATGATTACATTGGCTGATCTCAAAGTCTCTTATATGCGCGTTGCTGAGCCGTCAAGATCAAACCACTGAAGTAACGCTCGGTAACGAGATATCGAACTACGATCGCACTGACCTTCGATTGTACCGCCCCTACTCACGGACGAGACCTCGAGCGCGGTTACAGTTCCCCTGCCACACCAAGGACCTCACAACAGTCAAGGTCAGTGCTAGGACATCTTCAAAATTTAGCTAGGGGTGGTGCTGAAGCGCAATCGCAACTGGACAAACTGGAGAAGGTGCAGGAGGGGGTCAGGCTCCAGCAGAAGTCTCAACATAGACTTCCCCCAGGAACCACCCTCACGAGGGATCAGCGCTATGAACAGCGCCAGGCTAGGAGGGACTCAGTAGGGGTCCCCATGCATGACCCTGGCTCAGGCCAGGTACTTGTGAGTGAGCCACCCTTGGTAGGTCTCCCTGATTTGCAGAGGCAGGCTGAGACAGAGGAGGCTATGCTTAGAGAAGATGTTAGCGAAGAGAGTAGTGGGCTAGAAGTGCCAGCAGCAAGGTAAGCAGGTAGCCGTTTTGAGTTGGGGGCCAACCATGCTTATGGTGTGCAGGCTGACACAATAGACGAAGCTCAGGAAAGTCAGAGTAGTGTGCCTAGGTGTGAGTCAAAGAGAGAGAGAGAGAGAGCTGCTGCTTCCACCTGCATTGAGACAGGTGAGAGATTGTAACGGAGGAGCGCATGAGTCTTGCAGTCAAAGAGAGAGAGAGAGAGAGAGAGTTGGGAAGGGATCTAGCAGACCTAGCGGTACTGCCGAGTCTCAGCATAAGGTACATAATGTACCTTATGTCAAGCTGGGAAAGGTTCACGTGCCATCTAACCTGAGGGAAGCCCAATGCTTCCCTCAGTGGGATTTGAGGCAACAAGCAATGAGGGAAGATTTAGCGACCAACTTCGCTCTTTGTCTTTTACGCCCATCCTTAGAAGATGACCCGGCAGCTTCCTGCCTGACATCCTGGCATTGGACCTGGCAGCTTCCTGCCGTTACAGAAGAGATGGATTCCCTTGATACCCATGAGGTTCTAGAATATGTGGACAGACCACATGGACAGAAAGTTATTCCTGTCCATTGGATCTTCTCCACTAAAAATGATGCACATGGGAATGTTTATCGCTTTAAAGTGAGATTGGTTGCACAGGGGTGTAGATAGATCCCTGGGATAGATGTTGGGGAGGTATTTGCACCCACCAGCAACTTTGGGGCAAGGAAGGCTGTGCTGGCAGTAGCTGCCACACAGAATCTTGAGATTCACCAAGTGGATATGGGATGCCAGTTTCTTAGAAATAAAGATGATGGTACTATTTCTACAACACGGTCTGACATTTCTCGGCTGTTGGAGTGTTGTCAAGGTATAGAATGACTCCCACTGCTTCAGCACTCCAATGGCCTCATTCCAGTGTGAAGTAGTGGGAGTCATTCTATACCTTGACAACACTCCAACAGCCTGAGAAATGTCAGGCCGTGTCGTATTGGCAATGTATAACAATGACCCAATCAACTCGCAGTATCGATGACCAGGTGGCAGAGGGGTACCTGCCCCATGTGACATACCATCTGAGGACTCCGGTCTGCTGCTAGCCACGAAGTCCTTGGACATGGGCGTATCAACCACACGCCTATCATTAGCAACGCCAAACTTCTCCGTAAGAGCATCAATCTTCGGAGTGCAGCTCATAGAAATAGTACCATCAACTCTATTTCTCAGAACCTGGCATCCCAGAAAATCATGCACCTCTCCCAGATCATGAATGGTTAAGTTTTTTTTTTCCAGAAGTTCCTTTCCCCACTCAATCTCTTAGATCACTCGAGCAACAATGAGGAGGTCATCTACATCGACCAGAATGAAGGACAGGTTGCCATCAGGGGCCCTCCTGATGTACACCCCTGCATCACTCTTGCAGACACTATACCCCATGACACTCAGCTTGTCATTCAAGGTCTTATGCCATGCCCTAGGGGCTTGTTTGAGACCATAGAGTGCCTTCCTGAGTTTACAAACCACTCTCGTATTGCCATTCTCAAAACCTGGAGGCTGAGTCACAAGTACTTCCTCCTCCAGTTCCCCATTAAGAAAGGCAGTCTTGATATCCACTTGGTGAATCTCAAGATTCTGTGTCATGAGACGTAGGGGTAAGCACATTCAACGAAATGAACATTGGCTCACCAGCACCTGGAAGTGGTGGGGGGGGGGAGATGCCAGCCTGGAAAGAAATTCTGGCATGGGAAGATTGTGGACACAGATCCAACAGCATGTGAGGTTGACACGGGAGGGCCTCCTCTGGAGTGGCCAGCATCCCACCATCTGGCTTGTTGCTGAGGAGCTCACCACGTAGCCGGGCCAGCACTTGCAGCTTGCATTGTGCCATGCAGGGCTTGCAGCCTCTTCAAATCCCGACACTCGTCCCAGAAATGTCCCTTCCTTTTGCAGAAGCGACACGCCAGGTCCTCCTTTGGGCTCCTGGGAAGTACTTGAGAGATACCAGAGAGTTAGCTCTTACTCTGGGTGGAAAGGGGCCTGAGCTAGAAGGCTATGTTGATGCCAACTATGCTGGGGACCTAGACCACAGGTATTCTACCACTGGCTATGTTCTATCAGTCTATGGTAGTGCCCTGGTTTGGGGAAGCAAGAAGCAGAGTTCAATCGTGATTCACTAGGTTTGAGAAGATACACATAAAGCATGCAGGCAAGGGGAAGTGTTGAGTTCTGAACACTATTAGTGAATGCCTTGTGCTTTAAGTGATCTTCATATGTGCACTATTAGGATATGGGTCCATTGAGAACATAAGGTACCTTGAGACACGGTAGGTTGTGGACGCTTTCGAACATAATGTACAATCTGATCTAAATTACACGTTTGTGGGATGAACTCTTAAGGCTGCCCCACCGGTGTGAATGCCAACTGGTTGTGAAAGATGCGAGGCATTTCCAGATGCTAGTCTTGTCCAACAGTTGTGCATGATACTCAACAGACAGTCGTACGCACTGCAGCTAGAGTAACTTCGTCTCCTGACGACGTGTCTGCCGTGTACAGGTGCAGTGCGGCAGTGTGTGTTGTATCATTGTTGCTATAGTGAGAGTGAACAAGCTTAGTGTACCCTGTAGTCACTTAAACAGACAAGGGACAGTGACTGCAGGGAGTATAGGCATGTACTTGAACGTAGCCGCCTAGAGCCTTATCTAGTAATTGCTTGATCGGTGCTTGAGTGCAATACAATGATGTAACGGAACTGGTTGTGAAAGATGCTGGGCATATCCAGATGCTAGTCTTGTCCAGCAGTTGTGCATGATACTCAGTAGACAGTCGTACGGACTGCAGCTAGAGTAACTTCGTCTACTGACGACCTGTCTGCCGGCATGCCGTGTACAGGATACGCCAATGCCCATAACCTTTCAGGTCTCCCTCAACCTCAATAGGTACATTGAACGAATCATTAACTGTACCATGAGGTGGTAAAGTATACGTGCCACTCATGGTTAGAAGACAACAAGAACAGACACAGCTCTAAACAACAGAGCTCTTCCAGCGACCACCCAAACCTTCCCGAGGGAAAGCTTCCACAAACCGACAATCCAACTTCTCTCCCACTGTCACAGCCACGAGGACTTAGTCAGCCGAGAAGCCCAACCAGAGTTACCCACCAAGTGGAGACAAGAGTCCTTCAGCCTGATCCAGAGGTCTGTGAATAGACCCTGGTAGGTTTAGGTGCTCTTTCTCTTATCGTAGAGTGTTATAATGGTGTGGAAGACCGCAAGGTTTATCACACACCCGTACAGATCCTTTTACTTCGTGCGACGTTCATACCATCAGCGAATTGTCGCCGATACCATTTAACACAAATGGTATCATCGTTATACACTTCTGCAGAATTTGAATTAGATGTTGTTCTCCTGTACAACACACTCTTATCAGAGCTGTTGATGAACTGTGCTCTCAGAAAAGCTTCAGGCGAGGACTACAGCACGAAAAAGCAAATGGCACAGGAGTCTGTTGGAGCATACAGAACTGCATGCACCACTAGAGCACTTCCTTATTTATACTAACAATGGAGACTACATATTAATTAGCCTCCTAACAGGTTTGCAACTCCAGATCTTGAAAGCGTACGGGCACGATCAAGTTTGCATCCTCTCAGTACTACGCACTGGAGTTTCAATGTACCTCGTGATTCGAGCTAGGTCGTCGATGAACAGTACGGATCTCGGTCGATGATAGTCTCGAATCTAAGAGATTCGGAACTTCAACTCACAACCGATACGAATCGCGGATTAAACACCAAGGAGTCCTTGGCAAGGACCGTCGGACTAAATTTAAAGTCCCACGATCGATGAGATCCATAGTTAGCATACCCTACTAGAAAATAGGCAGAAAACAGGCCGAATTTGTACCATGGCCCCTATAAACAACTATGAGTGTCAATAACTATTGAAGCACCACACAGTACAAGTACACCCCAGTGCAGTACAACTGTACCTTATTGTTTATATGCATTACAAGTATTATAAAGCCCCCTATTGCTAAGATGTGGCTCACAAACATGTTATTATGAAATGACCCAACATGTCACACAAATACCTAAGGTATACATGTTAGTGTCCATTTTTCCAACAGTTCGACTCGGTCCTGACGCTGCTTTGCAACAACAGTAGCATGCTTGTTTTGAGCATTTCAAGTCTCACTAACAAACATGAGACGGCATCAAGGAGCAACAAAAGGAGTCTCACTAACAAACATGAGAAGGCATAAACGAGCAACCCAAGCACTCTCACTAACAAGCATGAGAAGGCATCAAGGAGCTGCAAGAGCAGTCTCACTATCAGACGTGATAGTCTTACGAAACTGCCCGGGCTGTCGCTCCCTGAGCTCGAAGAGCCTGGCGTGCGGGACCAGCGACGGAACTAGCCGCCGGGTTCCTTATGGTCTCCCGGGTAAAAGTCCTTGAGCTGTCGGTCAGCACCGCGGAAAGAACCGTAATTTTGGAGCCTCAGGCTGAGCCTGAGCCTGTGGGCCTTAGCCAAAGCGCCTCATGCAGCATTTAAGAAGCCTTCAAGTTCGTCAGCTTCATTCTTGGTCTCTGTAGAGAATGTGGTATCATCTTGTGCGTCCATGGCCCCTGGCTTCCGCATACCAGCATGTCGGATACGTGGCCCGCGAATGGGACATGCTTCGAGTGTAATGCAACTCAAGTGTTGTATATGAAAAGGGAAGAGGGGGCTAGAAAGGAAAGGAAAGGAAAGGAAGGGAATAGAGCCTCATGCAACATTAATAAAATGGTAAACGCGTGCTTTCACCGGCTCACATGAGGAATACAGTTTGGGATGTGGGCCCCACATGTTCCATATGCAGTGCATATCGCACTTTGTCCTACTGACATGAAGTACATACAGCACCGTACTCAACAGTTGAGTCTCAACCCCATTGCCGTGGTTGACCTCCCGTGTCGTTTCCAGAGGATTAAGTGATGGTGTAGTGTGCTGTCCTATGGCAAGCATATTGTAAGTCCGATGACACGGGGCAATCACTAACGGGCGCTGAGCATGCTCATGCAGCATGGCACATGCTGCAGGTCAGGTGCGGCAGGCTGCGACCGGCAGTACAGAACGTACACTCTATGGTACGTAACGTCGGAACGGGCGGGAGTTCAAATTGCGAATGGAACGTTCAGGAGGTGGACTTTTTTCACCAATATAGTTTGTTCGAATAACTTTGAAGGTCCATCTTTAAAATATAAACCCATTTCTGCTTGCCTGGGGCAGTAGAGCTAGCGGAGGGATTTTTTTAAAAGAAAAGTGACGATCTGGCACCCAGCTGAGATGCAAGACATCAGCGAACATTGGTGCTTGTTACAATATAATATGAACATTATCTACGTAATCCAAGCTTGATCGCCTTACGCCTTCCCCAAATACAAGACTTCACCCAATGTCGGGCTTTGACGGTGCGCTGTTTCTGTGTCGTGTGCTTGCAGCAGCTTATCATCACTGAAGAAATTGCACCTGTTGCGATGAAAATAGCAATTCGAATCTGTTCCTATCAAAGGGTTCTGGATGATCAGAATCATGCAACCGTCAATCCTCGCTTGAGAACCAAGCTGTGTTGCAGAGGGGGCAATCTTCTACAATGATCAGGGGTATCAGTTTAATGAGGATGATGGCGATCTTACAATATCCAGACCGGCGGCAAGAGCGAAGTTTTACAACATTTTGGAGAAGAAGCAGTTGAACAGCCGTGGCGATGCGAGAACAATCGGGCAAGCACAGTCTTACCAAATGACATTTCGAAACATTATATAAACAATTGAGAAAGACTGAACAGATGCTGTACATGGGAAAGCTTGTTGGCTTTGTTCAACTTTGCTCCTGTGTGCTGTCGTAAAAGACCTGATGCCTCACAACATCTGCTGAGTATGCAACTTTACTGAGTTCACAGAGCCTCTGCAGGGACACTTTGGACCGCCATGCCAACCAACTTCGTATTGATCTGCAAGACATTGTGGATTTTGATTTGGACCTCGCACAGTGCTTGGAGAATAAACCGGCGGAGTATCTGCCCATCGTAAGTGCTGTTTGCATCTGCTCAAACAGAATTTGACCCCAAATCAAGTTGGGTGCAAGCAACAAATCCTTGTTTATGTCTATCTCATGCCTTGATTTTGTTGTTTATAATCCAGGGGTGTGTGTGGGCGTGTGCACGCGGGCATGTGTGTGTGTGTGTGTGTGTGGCTGTGTGTGGCTGTGTGTGTGTGTGTGTGTGTGTGTGTGTGTGTGCGAGTGTGTGTGTGTGTGTGTGTGTGTGTGTGTGTGTGTGTGTGTGTGTGTGTGTGTGTGTGTGTGTGTGTGTGTGTTGGGGGGGGGGTGTCTGTGTGCATCGTGTTCTGTGGTTTGAGGAGATGGGACGATTCCGAAGAAGCACATGATGTTTCAGGTACCTTTTCAGCCCCCCCCCACCCCCCCCCCCCTGCCCCAAACACTCCATATCCAAAACAGTTGATCTGTGTTGTGGCACCTCTTGGATATACAGTTTCGCTGCTGGTACAGTCACATGTTTGGCAGAACCCATGCGGCACCGGGTATGCATTTCAAACAGACATTACATGCCAGCAGAGATGTGAATAAGAAGGGTGAGGCGCAAGGCCCCGGGGGGGGGGGACTCAAAGGCAGTCTGCCAACCGAACACACACACACACACACACACACACACACACACACACACACACACACACACACACACACACACACACACACAAAGAACAGTAAACACAAACAGAACAGAAGAGTGCTGATTCGGGCTGGCACGGTGGCTGCAGCTGGAGGAGGCGGCAAATTTGCTGCAGCGAAAGCGAGTAACAGCCGACGATGGGGACGACGTTCTGGATGCAATCCCCCGCGTTCAAGTCCTTCTCTACTCCAGCCGAGCCTTCGGTCCTTCCAACCTCCGAGAACTCACCGTGTGTCCCTCATTTTTCTCTCCCTTTGCTCGCCTCCAGCTCAATTCTCCTTCTTCCTTTCGATATGATGCCCTTCATTGAGATAATTCAATGGCAGTATCGTAATAAAATTATAATGGCAGTATCGTAATAAAATTATATCAGAAACACCCCATTTGCCCTTCTGTGTTGCTTTAATTAAGAGGATTCAAAGGCAGAATTTATAACATCATTGCATCAGAGTACAATCCATTTGCCCTTCTGTGTTGCTCCCCCCCCCCCCACCCCCAAACAAACACACACACATGCACACACATGAGGCCCTTACAGAGCGTACGTTGTGAACCATTCCAAGCAGACGTGTATGTCGATAGGTATACTCCAAACATCAGATATCAGGGGTAGACTGATACGTGGATGGATGTGAGACAAGCAGTGACCATGCTCAGGGGGCCAGCATGCAGTCGGATCATGTTTTCAATTAGTCACTCTTACTAAAGTGCAAGCTCTGCCGGCTTACCTAAACCGTGCCTGAGTGGGTGTGAGGAGGGGCAGGCAGTTGCAGCATTTTCTGAGGTTAGTCATGATTGCTAATTGCAATCTCTGCCTGCCTAAGGAACCCTGCGTGAGGGGCTGCATGTGAGGGGGCTTGCAGTCGGAGCATATTCGGAAGTTAGTCATTAATACTAATCGCAATGTTTGCATGCGGAAGGAACCCTGCTTGAGGGTTTGTGTGTGAGCGGGCGTGCAGTCGGAGCACGTGTCAAAGCTGGTCATGATTCCGGGGATAGTGACAGCAGCCAACGCTCCCAAGGTTTGTAAACTGTCCCTATCTCATCTCACGCGAGTTCAGGGCCAGGTTCGGAGACCACTTCATTTGAGAGCAGGTGTGAGGGTGAGTGAGAGTGTATGTGTGTGTGTGTGTGTGTGTTGGGGGGGGGGGGGGGGGATCCACAACAAATGATAACATACGTATGTCTAAGGGTGAACCTGTGAGGGGGGATAGGTGGGAGTGGAGACGAAAGGGGGCAGATAGAGATGGGAGGGATGGAGGAAAAAGTGGGAGGGAGGGAGGGGAAGGGGAGGAAGGAAAGAGGGGGAGGCGGGAAGGGGCGGAGCGTGAAAGAGAGGGATGGAGGGATGGGTGGAGCCGACTTGGGGGGGGGGGGGGAGAAATAGAACATGCCCAAGATGGAGGAGGGACGGGAAGAGATTGATGCAGGGCCGAAGCGAGATGGGCAGGCTAAGTGGGGGGACGAGGGAGAGAGGAGGGGAGACAGGGGTTGGAATAGGGAGGGGAGGAAGAGAAGGCGGTGGTGAGAGATAGCGAGGGAAGGGGGAAAGGGGGGGAGAGAGAGACACAGAGAGAGAGAGAGAGAGAGAGAGAGAGAGAGAGAGAGAGAGAGAGAGAGAGAGAGAGAGAGAGAGAGAGAGAGAGAGAGAGAGACAGAGAGAGAGAGAGAGACAGAGCGCTGGGACACACACACACACAGAGAGAGAGGGGGGGGAGACACACACACACACACACAGAGAGAGAGAGAGAGAGAGAGAGAGAGAGAGAGAGAGAGAGGAGAGAGAGAGAGAGAGAGAGAGGGGGGGGGGGGGCAGTTTGTCTTGGCAAGGAGAGGCAAAGGAGCAAGAATTGGGGGGGGGGGGGGAGCGGTTAAATTCTGGAGGGTAAGACGGGAAGACGAAAGGGGAGGGGTGTTGGGGTGCAATGCAGCACAAGGCGACGCACATGACGCTGATGTGTCGGGAGTGCCGCTCGCACAAGGTGCTGACCTGCAACCCCGGGATGGGGGGCAGCCTCATCCCTCGCACCTGTGAGACTTGTGCCAACAATCGCTTGGGGCCCGGCGACAAACCCCCGCTGGACCCTTACATTGTGCTGGGGAGCAAGTGCAAGTTCATCGACCAGCAGCAGCTCAAGATCCAGGTCCGCTTGTCTCTTCTACTTATCACAGCCTGCCCTTGCTCGGCTCTTCTACTGCTCACAACCTGCCCTTGCTTTGCTCTTCTACTCATCACAGCCTGCCCTTGCTTTGCACCTTGAAGCCACCTGGGCCTTCTTGTAGCGCTTGGCAGTCCCCCAACCGTCGCTTCCGAATGAGAGCAAAGCGCGCGCACACACACACACACACACACACACACACACACACACACACACACACACACACACACACACACACGCACGCACCACACACAAAAAACAAACCAATCAAACGGACAAGATTGGAATCACAGATGCAGCACAAACGCACAGGGCCGCACGCTTGCGCGCGCGCGCACACACACACACACACACACACACACGCGCCATGCACAGACATGCACAGCCAGAATGTGCGAGTTCACACGCATGCACGCACACGTACAGCCACACATGCGAGTACACCCGCCTCACAAATACATGAAGACACATGCGCGCTCACACTCAAACACGCACAATCTCACCCTCATACACACCCGGGTGGAGGGATGTGACCCTGTTGGAAGGTTGCGGATCAGCTCAAGAAGTCGTCCATGAGGTTGGATGTTGAGCAGGCTGTGAGTGTTGGGAATGCAGGAAAGGCCGGAGGATGTTCCCACAGGGATCTGCCTCGGAGCGTGACGGCATTGATGGATAGGACCTGGTCTCCACGGTGTCCCCGGGTACCCGGGTCATTCTGCTCGCCATCTACAGCGTCCACCAGGTCTGACACAGGGGTCCAGGCCAGCAGGATGTCTTACTGCTATTTTGACTTGAT
>KV908734.1:0-10607 GCA_002005505.1 Botryococcus braunii
CTACATAACTATGTCTAGATGTGTATTAGCATGTGATCATGGTGCTAGTTTGCTGACCTTCGCAAGTTTGCTGACATCTGCGTGAATTGGGATGGTTCCTGCTGCAAATACTTAATTAAGAAGGCAGAAGTACGGATCACAGGTATTATGCACGGTGCATGTAACGAGATTGTTGGAGTATTGCTATTCCTCAAGCAACTGCTGAGCTTTGTCTGGTTCGTGCCTTTGCGGAACACAAAACAAGTGTGCGCACTGCCTTATAACTCCAATGATTCCGATAGACTATTCATAGCCCGATGAAGGAAGGAAGGAATTACATCAACCCAGCCCAAAGGGCTGATGAGATGGAAAACCGAACACCGACGCAGCAAGACACCGAGAGAAACCAAACACAAACCCTAAGAATCAAGGCCAAACACAAACCCAAAGTACCGAGTGGGGAGCCAAGAGCACAAAGGAAGGGCATGAAAGCCCCAGGACACAGAGGAAGGGGCAGGAAAGCCCCAGGACACAGCCCAAGAGTGGGCAAGGGCCAGCAAAGGGCAAGACACAAACCTAAGACCGAAACTGAAAACAATCATAAATGAAGTTAACCACAGACTGAAGGTCATCTTGCCAGACGAACTGACGTAACGACCGAAAGGGGGAACGAAAAAGATGGGGGTAACGGTCCCGGATCGGCTGAAGGGCCGAACAGGAAAAGACAAGGTGGTGTTCATCACCCACCAAACCAGCCTGACACTGATCACAGAACCGGTGGGAACGGGGGATGCCCCGACGACGACCAGCATCAATAGGAAGGTTGTGAACCCCCATGCGGAATCGATGGAAAACCCTCAACTTGGAAACACTCATACGTAACCACAAAAGCCTAGAGAGAGTGGCGCGGGACGGACTATTAAACCACCTAGAGTATGTGCAAAGCTGAGCCCGCTCAGACGGGCAGAGACGAGGAGAGACATGCAAGCCCTCCCAGGGTTGGCGGCCATGCCGACGCAAGAGGTCCCGAAGGGACGGCATATCAATCGGATGAGGGGCTTGACAATCTATCTGATAAGGATAGCCAACCTTAATAAGGGCCTTCATGAAATACCCTGCCCAAGTGGGAGTACGGGTAGTGACGCCATAAAAGCACGAGTCGCGAAGAATCAAGGCATAAAGATGATCATGAGGCAAAGACACCAACGAGTTCCAAAAGGTGGCCATACGCTTCAGCCAGTGATGAGCGAGGGGTTGAAGCCCCAACTCAGCTAACAAAATCGGAGTGGCCACCGAGGGGCGCACCCCTAACAACATCTTCAACATGACCAAGTAACTAGACTCTAAGAGCTGAACAGAAGGGGCCGCAGCCGGTGAACGAAAAGAACGCCATCCCCAAATCTCACATGCATACGACGCCGTGGGCACAACACACATGAGAATCAACTTAAGAAGAAGACCTATAGAGGCCGCGCACTGCAGGTTACCATACTTACGCATAAGGGAGCTCCACGTGGCCCACATTTTACCATTCAGCAGGCCAAAGGTGCCCCCCACACCCCCAACCGAGGATAAAATAACACCCAAGTATTTCTTAGTATATACGACGGGAAGCATGACCCCGTCACAAACCCACTGAAAGGAAGGGGGCGACTCGGGCGACGATGGAAAGACCATGACATCGGTCTTAATGGGATTAATACGCATATACGAAAAGCCACACCAATGAACAACGGCGTCAATGAGTTGTTGCAAGCCCTCTGCCGTTTCAGCAAGAAGTATCAAATCATCAGCGTACATTTGAGCCGGGACATGAGTCCCATCTCGAGTTTGGGGACCAACCCCAGGACAAGTAGCCCGAATCTGCCTAAGGAGCCCATCAGCATAAACCGTGAATAACGTGGGACTAATCGGAGACCCCTGGGTAACCCCAGCACCCGAAGCGTGGAAAGATCCAGCCATGCCCCCAGCAACAACCGTAAACCGAACACCATCATACGTGGACCGTACCGCGCGGATAAAACCTTCAGCCACCCCGAGGCGCCTGAGGGCCTCCCATAAGTAATGCCGAGGAACACGATCATAGGCTTTAGATAGATCTAAGAAACAGCAATACAACGGGGCAGTGGGCGTAGCTAAGTCAACAAAATGCTGTAGAGTAAACAACGCATGTAACGTCGAGAACCCAGGGCGGAAACCACATTGCTCAGGACAGCGAAAGCGATTTTCTTCTAAATACCGCACGAGTCGGGTGTTCAACAATGAGGCATAGAGGCGAACTAAGGGGTCTTGCACAGCAATGGGGCGATAATTCGTGGTATCAAGCACAGACCGGGAGGAGTCTTTCAGGACCGGGGTGACTGTGAGGATGTCATGGTCAGGGGGCAGACACCCCGCGCCTAACATAGCATTCAAAATTGCAGTGAGGGATGGGGCCAATAAGTGAGGGGGAGCCACCACCTCCGGGGTCCTACACTGTTGCGCAAACCGAAGGAACTCAGAGGGGAACCCACCAAGCCCTGCTGCTCTACCGGGTTTCAATGCCGACAAAGCAACTTCCACCTCTACGGGAGTGAAAGGCCTGTGAAGATCACTAAGGACCTGCACAACCTGGTGTGGAAAAGCCACCTCTGAGAGGGGTGCATGATCCACCACCGAAGAGCCCTGGAGGCCTGCGGCAAAGGATTCCCATGCAGAGGGATGACACAGAGGACCTGGGAGCGGGGGTGGGGAGCCATTGAGCAGGCGCCAAAACCGGCGGGGCTCCGTATGGAACATTGCAATAACGTCTTGAAGCTGAGTCAGGAGCCAAGACCTCTTTTGAGATCTCACGAAGGAATGGTACCGGCGTTCCAAGAGAACCACTGGGGGAGCCCGCCATCCTAGCTGCCTACCCAACCTCTTCCACTCCCGTTTTAACGCAAAACACTGGTGAGTGAAGAAAGGCTTCCACGGCGGCCGAGAAGGGGGACTTTCCCGCCGCGACACCTTCATATGCGCATGTGTAGCTGACCGAGAAATGACAGCCATAAGAAGAGAAGATGCCCCAGGGAGATCACCCGATTGAGCAAGTTCTGCGCATGTACGTAGTGAGGGCTCCTCCCCTTCTAAGGCATGCACATAGGCACGACGGTGGGTCCCTTTCCACGTGACACGAGAGACCTTATGGAGTGGGAGAGGAGTCGATGAACAATGCAAGACTGGAATCCGAAGAAGAACATGGAGAGAATAATGATCAGAACCTCGTAAGTCAGCTTGCACCCGAATACTCGTGACATGAGGAAGAAGGGGCGCTGAGACTAAGACATGATCAGGACGGGTGCCTCCCGAGGAGTGGGAAAAGAAGGGGGCTCATGGAGATCCCCATCGACCCGCCCCGTGCAGAGAACCAACCCTGTTGTCGCAGACAAATCCACTAAACGACGGCCATGTGGATTTTGGCCAACCGGCACTGGGACAACTGAAGAAGACGACGTGGATGCAAAAGAAACTCGAGCATTGAAATCACCCGCCAACACCACTGAACCATCGAGCAAAGCCTCCTGAATGCGACCCTCAAGCTCAGCCATCCGATGGGGCATGGGAACCTCTTGGAGACGGGGAGAGCCCTCGGGGGGAACATACACCCCTCCCACATACAGAGGTGGGGAATGGGCACCCATGAAAGTCACTTTAACCCACAATGAAGAAGATGTGGAACCCCACAATTGCGCACTATACCCACTATGATCCCGCACAGCAATCAGCATACCAAGACCCCTCTTGTGGGGGAGGGGAAGTGGAGAAAAGGAAGGAGAAGATAAGGATAGAAACACCCGATAACCCCTAAACAGAGCTGGGTCATACGCATGGGAGAGTGTTTCCTGCAGAAGAATCACATCATGTTCCCGAAAATAAGAAAAATAATCATGGAGAGCAACCTTCGAGTCGGTTAGGCCATTCACGTTCCACACTAAAATGGATAGCCCAATGTGGCCCTGACACCCCTATGCATGATCACCGGGAGGAGTAGGGCCGGACGCCGAGGTGGGCCCCGGAGAAGCCACCCCCTCACCAAGGCCACCAAGGGGGGGTGAGGACCCTGAAATGCCTCCAGCCGGACCCAAAACAACCCCCCCACCCAATCTAGAGTGGGAGAGAGGAACAAGGGTAGGTGCCCCACCCTCCTTGACCTTGAAGAGGCGGTCACCCCTCCAGAAGACGCGCCACCCAGCATTCCTCAAAGCTATGGCTTCAGCAGTGCGCTCCTTGCGTGTTGCACGCTGGGCGGGGGTTAAATCATCATCCATAGTGATTCCATTAAGCCGTAGCTGCTTGGCATGTTTAAACGCCGCGTGTTTCTGCTCCACAGTTGCGAACTTGATGAGGATGGGACGAGGTCTTTGGGCCTGCGGGTTCTGTCGCCCCCAAACGATGGCACTCAATAATGCCATTATTTTCTGAGGTCACACCACCAGAAATGAGGGACTTAACTTCGGTCAACGAGTCCCGTGGGACTTCGTTGACATTATATAGAATGGCATTGGGAGCTTTCCATTGGCGCTCCAGGCCCTCCTGTCGCGACAAAAGCCGGTTGATTTCATTGGAGTGAAGCTCTTGAAGGGCTCTAATAGTCTCTTGAGCCTGGCGGAGCTCTGCAGTTGCACGGTGACTGTCGGCAATGGACAATGTGATCTGGTCCAATCTGTCACTGACCTGCTTGAACTGCGCCGTGAGATTCGGAACAAGCTGTTCTACTACTTTTGTTACTACCTCAGTAATTATGGTGGGCAGAATGTTCTTCAGGGCCTCCTGGATCGGGCCTGACAGAGCACCATCAACGGCGATGGCGGCATCACCAGGGGGAGGTGTAGTCGAACGAACACGCTTCTCCCCTAAAAGTGTAAACATAGACGTCATTGTAGAAGTGTATCTGGTGTCAAAAGCCCTTTTTGTGTCCGGGACCAACAAACGTCCCGGACACAGCCCGATGGGCTGTTTCCGTACTGCCCAGTCCGAAGTCCAGCGGCCCGCATCGGATGTGAATTTGGGCTGTATGTGGGGACCATCGGTGGTCCTTGAGAGATCCAGACCCGGACACCTGATCACAACTCACAATGACTCTCCTTTTGAGGTTGATGATAAGCAGCGGATGTTCTGCAGTTCTTGGAATGCGTTTTTGCAAGTTGCCTTCCCTGTTAATACATATGACGTAGACAACAGTAATTCTCATTTTGCTGAGCAAAGCGTGGATTTGACATGCATACACCCTTGCAGAAATACCATACGTCCCGTTCATATGACCCTAACACACAAAAGCCTCTTGTATGCATCTAACGGGACCTCCTAGGGTACGGTGCTGGCCACATCTGCCACGAGGGGTCCCAATCAAACATTCAGATCCAGGTAAGGAAATGCCCACTTTAGAGTTAAAATTCAATATACTGCATGATGTGGGGGCTGCGAGGGAGGTTTTAAGATATCCTGATACAGTGGATGTTTCGTTTGGGGGTTTTTTGGGGGGGGGGGGTGGGTAAACGTAGGTATGCATATGGGACCCATATGGGACCCATGTGACATTCTCTCTCTCGACTTTTAATCGGTACACAAGTAGACCTTCCAAACTTATGATGCATGTGGCGGGATTTTCTTCAGAAAGTAATTGTATGTTTGTGGGTCACATCTTAGTAATGAAGGTATTAATGGACGTACATGGCATTCATGATAAAGTACAAGTTCTTTATGTACTGTGTTCTGCACTGACATATCATCTGCACTGACATATACTGAAGTGTTTATATAGACGCAGTAGAATGTGGACTCTTGTGAACATAAGGTACGATTGATCTCGATTACGCGTTATTGTGAAAGGACTAAAGCTGCGATACATCCGCACAGTTGAGCAACTGGTTTGGAAAGATTTGAATCAGATCTGGGCACCTAAGGATGCCAGTCTTGTTCATTCAAATGTATGTGATCAAGAGCAGACAGTCGTCAAGGACTGTAGCTGGAGGGACACACACTTACGACCTGTCTGCTTGCTTACAGGTGCGGTGACGTAGGGTGTGTAGTGGTATTGTGTTCATGTTTGATTGCGTAATTGTGAGTGAACCATCTTGGTGTACAAGCCAGCCACCCAATCAGTTAAGGGACGGCGGCTGGATTTAGTATAGGAAGGTACTTGCTTTTGGCCTTCAGGGGCTTATCCGTGTATAGCTGCTTATTGACAGATCAACGTGTAACAGAACTGGTTTGGAAAGAGCCTGGGCACATAAGGATGCCAGTCTTGTTCATTCAGGTGCATGTGTTCAAGAGCAGACAGTCGACAAGGACTGTAGCTGGAGGGACACACACTTACGACCTCTCTGCTTGCTTACAGGATACGCCAAATGACCTTAATTGGGCGACTATAGTACTACCAGCACTGCTAGCTAGCAGTACTGGTAGTACGCTCCCCCCGGGGATTGTATGTGAGTATCCGGTGCAATATACATACAGTTACAAAAACATCTGTCCAGCCACTAGGGCATAATGAGATGTCCAACACACACACACACACACACACACACACACACACACACACACACACACACACACACAGACACACACACACACACACAGACACACACACACACACACACACACACACACACACACACACACACACACAAGCCGAAACTATAAAGAACGGACCACAAGAGGTGGCCAAACGAAGATCAAAAACATAACGGAGCAAACGAAAAGGGGAAGGGGGGGGGGGAAATAAGGAGGGCAGCCACAGACGTGGCTGCGGCCAAGTCACCCTAGCCGGCGTAAACCAGCATGAGCCTGGAATGCATCCGAGATAAAGAGACAACCGCACAAAAGTCAGCGTGCCAAATGAACTGCCGAAGAAACCAAGAAGGACCAATAAACAACTGGGGGTAACGGTCCTGCACCGCGGTAAGAGCGAGACAGTGAAAGTCAAAGTTGCGTTCATCACCCACAGAGGAACCACACATATCACACAGGCGCTGAACTTCAGCGCCTGTGTGCCACCTTCAGCGGCTGAAGGCGCGCAAGCCGGTGTCTGCCGAATTGGCCGCCCAACTTTCGAGATAACACGGCTTGGACGGATACACTCGGACGGTCGGTCCGACCGGGTCGGACCTTCCAAAGCTGGCCGATGTCAGCGGCTCGAATACGCAAGGTCCTGTCCGCAACTTCAAATCGGGCACTTTTCTTCTCTATATTTATGTTAATCTGAGAAGTGTAATATTGCGGTAATAACTGACTGACATCGGACTGCCGAATCAGAGTTGCTCGCATCGCTAGATATCTTGGCGCAGCCTCCAAATCTGTTCTATTGTAAGCGCAGGACTCAAGTGATTTACTATCCTAAAACTCTTCAAAATATAGTTTGGACGATTTGCATTGCTAGCTTCAAGCTTTCTAAAGCGCTGGAACTCCCCAGATGTCTCATGAAGTCCGTAACTAAGTCTCTACGTGCGCGCATATATATTTACGGGACCCCTTGTATCTTTACTTGGTAGAATACGCGGTTATTTATTTGTGAGTGCGGGGCTTTTTTGTTGAGACTGCACTAGCTTAATAAGAGCGGAGACTCAAAGGGGGAAAAGCATGCTTGCGCAAGGGGTGAAATGCCGTCGTCAGCAGGGAGACATATCACTCCCTTACACACACCTCTAAAGACGGAAGATTCCACCCCCTCGCTGGGGCTTTCTCACTCCCTCAGTAAGAGGGAGAAGAGTCTTACTCTTCTTTCCCATGCTGCAGACTGGGAAAGAAGGATGAGAGAGAGTGATCCCGGAGGAAGGGGGGTGCAAAAGAAAAACCCGATGGCGCTAATATTCTGCGTTTTTTTAATTATTTGGTTTCGGGGTACAAACTTCAGGAAGGGTGCCCTCCCTGGGCCAGCTGGACCTGGGCTGCTGCACCCACGAAGGCATATCCAAAAGCCCACGGTTGCTTTTTCCGAGTTTAAGGTATCTTCTAGACGGGATCTCGTGACTGTCAAACAAGGTAGATGATTATTTTTTTTCTTGGAGTTGGCGATCGGTCACTCACCATTGACTCATTAATCGATGTGCCTGCGCTTCAAACTTATTATGCTTGCAATGCTAATGTATACATACGTAACACATAATTTGAAATCCTCAAGCTCGCCCCTACTTGATTAAGCCCTAATTTGCGCTTGTCTATGCAGCTCCTTTATATTCTTAAGAGCTTCTCTGTAATGTTTGTTTGGACTGGAAATGGAGAAATGAGAGCGAGCCAGTGGGGAGGGGTTGAAAAGTAGGGGGGCAAATAGGACTCAAATGATTTTAGCAATATAGTTGTGCTCAGCTATTTATCATGTTTCGTTTTCATAAAAAAGGGACAGTTTGACTTAGATTGTTTTGAGGCTATCCAACAATCCGGGCGGATATGATATTCTGCACTTTTGATTTTCAATGCTGCACATGAAGTTCGCATGGCAATGTCAATCAATGTCCATATGAATGCAATTGGTTATGCAGCTTCATGAAGCACTCCCGAAGCTTGGACATTAATTCTGACCTCAATGATGAGGACAGCTCTGATCCCAAAATAGATGACAAATTTATTGATGAGGACAGCTCCGATCCAGATCTTGAATACCAATTTATTGAAGAAGGTCTATTCCTATCAATAATGGAAAGAGCCATGGAGATCCCGGACACGGAGCTCGTCCCCACATCCAAAGGGGGCCAGAAGTCGTGCATCCAAATGGTGTTCCCCAGAAACAAATTTTCAAAGACGGAGCTTGCAGGTTTGGACTGGAGCGAACAAGAGGGGGACCTCATCCTCAGAATTGAAAAGCCATCTAATCAGCCAACAGACTATAAGATGGAGTGCACCAATGTGATTCCAAAAGTAGAGCTATCACATCAAAACCGCGAGGTGACTAGCCGCGTGCTTGGTCAGCTTCGCAAGATTCTGGGTTCATGGTCAAAAGAGGAGCAAGGGCAATGGATCTCCTGCAGCGCAGCCAGGCGAAAAGATTTTGCGAAAAGGGTCATTAAATTTTTGCAGGATCGGCTACGAACCCTCCCACATCACTGTATTTCGTGCGACGAAATGCATGTTGGGGCGGGTCCAATGTGGCGGCCGGCGCCCTGCAAGAAGGAGCTTTGTCAGCATCATGCTTGCGAGGAGCTAAACTGCAATACGTTGAGCAGAATTCACATGGTCCCAGCGGTTGCAGATCTTGAAATGTCCTTCTTCGCAGCAGCAGTGAAGAGCCCTGAGAACCGGCGGAGCCTAACCTCTACTGTCCACCACTCAGGATTCATCGAGGCAGATTCGCGGGCACCAGACTGGGAAAGAATTCACTCAGCGTTGGGCAGGTTTCCTAAGCTCGAAGACTTGCCAAGCAGTCCCCAGGACCTTCGAAAGCGTTTGGATGGGAAGATGCAAGGCTTGTTTGCTCTTGCGAGGTTCGTGTTCAACAGTACACCGGGTTTCCTGGTTGAGATGGATGACAAAGAGTTATTGGACAAATTAAACAGGGACAACATTTTCTTCTTTCGCCCAAGTGACCGAACGAGGTTGACATCGTTTGAAGAGCAGTCACAAACATTGGCTCCCGGCGTCGAAAGAACGTTTGCCTTTCATGGGTCTGCAATCTGCAACTGGCTCTCCATCTTGCGAGATGGACTCAGGGTACTCTCTGGCTCACAGTACCAACATAATGGCGAAGCTCACGGGAAAGGCATCTACCTTTCTGACAACTTCACCACTTCAAGGCACTATTGTGGTAGCGGCCAAACAAGTATGACCACATGGTGGAATTCCAGATTCACGGGGAGTCCGCTGGTCATGGGGCTATGTGAAGTACTCCTCCGTACCACTGAGCGTCGCGCCCCAGGCATCTTTGTTGTCACGGAGCCAGAGCGCGTGCTTGTTAGAGGGCTCCTTGTGTTCAAGCATGTCGACAATATCAAATGTTGTGGTCATACCGCGAAAGAAGTGGGTGACCTGCTCACAAAGATGCCAATCTATAGGGAGCTACATGGTTTGGTCCCTTTCCTTCAAAACTAAGCGGCCTATCGGCATGTTTGTTCGTCTTTTTCTCTTCCAGGCATGCCCCCGAAGCCCAAATACGTGAACGAAAGATTGGATAGCCATTGCATGTGTAGTTTTAGTACAGCATTCCCCCCCTTCCATCCATCCATCCATCCATCCATCCATCTCTCTCTCTCTCTCTCTCTCTCTCTCCTCTCTCTCTCCTCTCTCTCTCTCTCTCTCTCTCTCTCTCTCTCTCTCTCTCTCTCTCTCTCTCTCCTCTCCCTCTCTCTCTCTCTCTCTCTCTCTCTCTCTCTCTCTCTCTCTCTCTCTCTCTCTCTCTCTCTCTCTCTCTCTCTCTCTCTCTCTCTCTCTCTCTCTCTCTCTCTCCTCTCTCTCTCTCTCTCTCTCTCTCTCTCTCTCTCTCTCTCTCTTTCCCCCCTCCCTATATTTCTTACTTTCCTCTCTGCCCTGCTTCCCCGATTTCTTCCTCTCGCGCGCGCGCGCGGCGCGCGTGTGTGTGTGTGTGTGTGTGTGTGTGTGTGTGTGTGTGTGTGTGTGTGTGTGTGTGTGTGTGTGTGTGGTGTGTGTGTGTGTGTGTGTGTGTGTGTGTGTGTGTGTGT
>KV908734.1:32251-39751 GCA_002005505.1 Botryococcus braunii
ACTTATTATGCTTGCAATGCTAATGTATACATACGTAACACATAATTTGAAATCCTCAAGCTCGCCCCTACTTGATTAAGCCCTAATTTGCGCTTGTCTATGCAGCTCCTTTATATTCTTAAGAGCTTCTCTGTAATGTTTGTTTGGACTGGAAATGGAGAAATGAGAGCGAGCCAGTGGGGAGGGGTTGAAAAGTAGGGGGGCAAATAGGACTCAAATGATTTTAGCAATATAGTTGTGCTCAGCTATTTATCATGTTTCGTTTTCATAAAAAAGGGACAGTTTGACTTAGATTTTTTGAGGCTATCCAACAATCCGGGCGGATATGATATTCTGCACTTTTGATTTTCAATGCTGCACATGAAGTTCGCATGGCAATGTCAATCAATGTCCATATGAATGCAATTGGTTATGCAGCTTCATGAAGCACTCCCGAAGCTTGGACATTAATTCTGACCTCAATGATGAGGACAGCTCTGATCCCAAAATAGATGACAAATTTATTGATGAGGACAGCTCCGATCCAGATCTTGAATACCAATTTATTGAAGAAGGTCTATTCCTATCAATAATGGAAAGAGCCATGGAGATCCCGGACACGGAGCTCGTCCCCACATCCAAAGGGGGCCAGAAGTCGTGCATCCAAATGGTGTTCCCCAGAAACAAATTTTCAAAGACGGAGCTTGCAGGTTTGGACTGGAGCGAACAAGAGGGGGACCTCATCCTCAGAATTGAAAAGCCATCTAATCAGCCAACAGACTATAAGATGGAGTGCACCAATGTGATTCCAAAAGTAGAGCTATCACATCAAAACCGCGAGGTGACTAGCCGCGTGCTTGGTCAGCTTCGCAAGATTCTGGGTTCATGGTCAAAAGAGGAGCAAGGGCAATGGATCTCCTGCAGCGCAGCCAGGCGAAAAGATTTTGCGAAAAGGGTCATTAAATTTTTGCAGGATCGGCTACGAACCCTCCCACATCACTGTATTTCGTGCGACGAAATGCATGTTGGGGCGGGTCCAATGTGGCGGCCGGCGCCCTGCAAGAAGGAGCTTTGTCAGCATCATGCTTGCGAGGAGCTAAACTGCAATACGTTGAGCAGAATTCACATGGTCCCAGCGGTTGCAGATCTTGAAATGTCCTTCTTCGCAGCAGCAGTGAAGAGCCCTGAGAACCGGCGGAGCCTAACCTCTACTGTCCACCACTCAGGATTCATCGAGGCAGATTCGCGGGCACCAGACTGGGAAAGAATTCACTCAGCGTTGGGCAGGTTTCCTAAGCTCGAAGACTTGCCAAGCAGTCCCCAGGACCTTCGAAAGCGTTTGGATGGGAAGATGCAAGGCTTGTTTGCTCTTGCGAGGTTCGTGTTCAACAGTACACCGGGTTTCCTGGTTGAGATGGATGACAAAGAGTTATTGGACAAATTAAACATGGACAACATTTTTTTCTTTCGCCCAAGTGACCGAACGAGGTTGACATCGTTTGAAGAGCAGTCACAAACATTGGCTCCCGGCGTCGAAAGAACGTTTGCCTTTCATGGGTCTGCAATCTGCAACTGGCTCTCCATCTTGCGAGATGGACTCAGGGTACTCTCTGGCTCACAGTACCAACATAATGGCGAAGCTCACGGGAAAGGCATCTACCTTTCTGACAACTTCACCACTTCAAGGCACTATTGTGGTAGCGGCCAAACAAGTATGACCACATGGTGGAATTCCAGATTCACGGGGAGTCCGCTGGTCATGGGGCTATGTGAAGTACTCCTCCGTACCACTGAGCGTCGCGCCCCAGGCATCTTTGTTGTCACGGAGCCAGAGCGCGTGCTTGTTAGAGGGCTCCTTGTGTTCAAGCATGTCGACAATATCAAATGTTGTGGTCATACCGCGAAAGAAGTGGGTGACCTGCTCACAAAGATGCCAATCTATAGGGAGCTACATGGTTTGGTCCCTTTCCTTCAAAACTAAGCGGCCTATCGGCATGTTTTTTCGTCTTTTTCTCTTCCAGGCATGCCCCCGAAGCCCAAATACGTGAACGAAAGATTGGATAGCCATTGCATGTGTAGTTTTAGTACAGCATTCCCCCCCTTCCATCCATCCATCCATCCATCCATCCATCTCTCTCTCTCTCTCTCTCTCTCTCTCCCCTCTCCTCTCTCTCTCTCTCTCTCTCTCTCTCTCTCTCTCTCTCTCTCTCTCTCTCTCTCTCCCCCTCTCCTCTCTCTCTCTCTCTCTCTCTCTCTCTCTCTCTCTCTCTCTCTCTCTCTCTCTCTCTCTCTCTCTCTCTCTCTCTCTCTCTCTCTCTCTCTCTCTCTCTCTCTCTCTCTCTCTCTCTCTCTCTCTCTCTCTCTCTCTCTTTCCCCCCTCCCTATATTTCTTACTTTCCTCTCTGCCCTGCTTCCCCGATTTCTTCCTCTCGCGCGCGCGCGCGCGCGCGCGTGTGTGTGTGTGTGTGTGTGTGTGTGTGTGTGTGTGTGTGTGTGTGTGTGGTGTGTGTGTGTGTGTGTGTGTGTGTGTGTGTGTGTGTGTGTGTGTGTGTGTGTTTTGGTGGCCTTGATCTGTCTGTCATCCCACGTACGACTGCACGCGTGTCTATATTCTTGTTGGCATGGATGCTGGAGTTGGCCCTGAAAGAGTGAAGTAGAAAAGAAAGTTGAGCTCAGTAATAATCAAATTCTACTGTGCTACATTCAAATAGGTTAAATTTCGAGGGGGCAGCTCACATTTTTGTGGGACATGCGTTTAGATCGACAAAGGCTGGAACTTGTGACGGATTAGCACAACAGAGTTCTCCATGTACTTACGAAGGATGAGTTCCTTTTGGTGTCGCCACTCGCAGGTGAATTCCTTCACCAAAAGTCAGTGTCAGAACATGGGTGCAATGCTAAGGAACGCCTTCTGGCATTGGAGCTCACGGTATTCCACCGTAGCGTAAATTTTAAGTGAAAATGAGGACTGCAACTGCCGGCCAGTACTTGAAAGGCTATGCTGCGATACGCTCGCCAGGGTAACTCTTTGGTATAGCTTGGGACATGGTTTTAGGTGGCACCCAGAGAACACAAAGGCATGTTTTAAAGGGCTTGTTTTTGGACAACCTAGGGATTGGGATGGGATACCTTTCTGTGGATAAAGTTGGCACTTCTTTGTTATGCTACGGAGCAGCCCCCCCCCCCCCCCCCCCCCCCCCCAAGAAAAAGAAACGTTTTGTCCAAAGACATCTTTTTTAGGATGTGTTTGGGAGGTACTTGGGATGCTTCTACACTTCATTCTTAGACAATGGTTTGGGGTTGTTTCAAGACTCTTGAGTCATGGACTCATGTTTGGAAGGCATGTGGGACACTTGCTCACGGCGCATTGTTTGGGATTTTCCAAAATGTGTCATTTGGGACAAGTATGGATGGCATTTGGGCTACCCATCTGGGGATGCCCATGGGAGGTAGTTGTGATGTGGCTTGGGAAACCCAGTAAAACGTCAACTGTCATTGTGGGAGACATGGCCCCGGCGGTTGCATATCTTGAGTTGTCTTTGTTTGCAGAAGGAGTGAAGAGCCCTGAGAACCTGCGGAGCCTAACCTCTCCTGTCCACTACTCAGGGTTTACATGCGATGTAGCATTAAACACTAAACATGTTATATCCACCAAGGCACATTTCAAAGTCAATGCAAGCAAGTAAACCGGGTTGGAGCTGAGGCTTTCTGTGAACGACTGTGATCTTGATCATGCTCATTTGCGTGACGTCATCAGTGCACTGATGTCAGTTAAAGTGAATCTATCCGGGAAAGAATTAGAGTCTGGACAAGGCATCTTTCTTTTATGCTATACATCTCACGATGCATGTGCTTTGCGAACACAAGTGGAAAGCAATTGGCAAGGAACCAATCCGAAAGGCGCCTCGAACTGCAGTTCTTGGGAAGCTTCTTATGTAACACCAGCGGAAGTCAATTAAACAATTAAGTAATCAATGAGCAATAGAAGTCACTCTATTAAGGATTTTATGATAGGTTCGGCAAGGTATGACCCTTCGCCTAGGGATTTCCCTTTATATAGCTCGGCCCCAGCCTCGAGCCCTCCGGAAATCCCCTCGAGAGCTCCGCTAGGCCTCGGGATTGTCAATCCCGAGGCACCAGAGCCTCGAGACCATCAGGACCTGCCTGGGGAGTCCCCAGTGGGGACCTACGCCCGGTTCGGACCACCGATGTACAGCCTCGGTTCTATCGGATTGTTCCGGATCGCTGATCGATACTAGGCCTCGATCCTCGAGCCTATCTTCCCAATCGCTAGATCTTAGGATTATTTTGGGGCTTTTTGGGACCTCTTTGGGAATAGTCTGGTAATTGGCATTTTGTGGCACCCGAAGAAGGTGTAAACATATCATAGTGGGTCTGTCTTGGGGCACTGATTGTGGGGATTGGGATGGGATAATGTTTTGCAAAAACTTTGCCAATTGGGGATCAAGTTGGCCCTTTTTTATCATTTTAAGGAACAGCCCCTGGGGATGCCCCCCCCCCCCCCCCCCGCTCCCCCAGACATTTTAACCCAAAACATCCCCGTGTTTGGCATGCACTTGGGATGTTCCCATAGTTTTACTTTTAGGGAATGGCATGGGGTTGTCTCGGGACTCCCCAGTCGGCCGACTGGGGACTCATATTTGGAGGGTATATGGAACGTGTTGCTTATGGCGCATTGTTTGGGATGTTCCAAAATCTGTTATGTGGGATAAGTATGGGAGGCATTTTGGCTGCACATTTGTGGGATGCCCATGGGAGGTAGTTCACGTTGTGATATGCTTGGGAAATATAGCAGAACAGCAATTGTCATTTCTATTTAGTTGTATCCAAATCATTACGTTCTATGGGGCGCGAGTCAATAGTGAAGAAACGAGCTTTTCGGAGATCCACGTATGTTGTGTACGTACAAACTTGCACTTGCAAGTGGACCGTGCATGTGGTTCTTTTCCATGGTTGTTATTTCAAAACCTTTCATCCACCAAAATTGGGTATTGGGTAGACGTCCGTAATGGGTATGGTGACCCTCGTGGACGACCCTCGCGAGGCCGCCACGTTTAGTAAACGTACTGCAGTCGTACGTCAGCTGGTTCGATGCAACGGAGCTCAGCTGCGCAATGTGCCTGTCTTTCAAGCTAACGAAGCGACGTAAGGAGAACTCTTAAATATGCAAACTATTGAGAATCAAGTCGACAATCTAAATTGACATGCATGACTATTGAGAATCAAGTCGACACTCTAAATTGACATCATATGATGAGACAAGCCAAGCTGGGCAGGTTGGCTTGTTATGGTACATAGTACGCATGCGTCCCCTTATATTACGTAGTACGTATGTTTACATGTTAACATATAAACATGGTTGTGAGGGTGTTGTGTATTTGGAGGCATATATACGAATTGCTTGCGGCCGGCCGTGTGGCGCCACACGTGGGTTTTGGAAGACTCTTGTGATCAGATAAGATGAAAAGAAAGGAGTATGCATGCTCCTTTGTTTTACATATGGATTTAGCTGTCTATAGACTATCGTAAACACAGATCCCATCTGCTGCACTACGTCATAATGACGCGGATTTCAAAATGTGACTAGGCATTTCCTGGTTAGGATCCAACACGGAAGTACAAGCTTCTTGGAGATAGATCATGTCTCGTGCAGATCTGAAGGTCAAAAACTTTATAAGTTTTAACTCTCTCCAGAGTGTACTCTATCTCAGCTCTGAGTGGGACACAGATGTGCAGAGTGGTCTAACCACGAGTGGATACACGTAGTTCAGATATCTGGAAAAGGCTGTGATAGGACATTAGTGGATTAATTGACTCGGGCAGTAAAGGAAATGCGGACAATACGGCGTGCTTCCAACCTTCCACCCCATACATGACAGATGCCACACCTTCAAACTGCCTGCCTGCCTGCTGGCGGGCCCGTGATTTTGGGTTCACAACCTCCTCTGCCTTCAAACGCCCCCAGCGCTTCTGCACATGAGTCCACCCGCAAGCGCCGCAAAAAAAATAGCTGGGCCTCCCTCCGATGTGTATGTACGTGATGCTGCACAAACATAGTTTCTCGCACCTTCCAACCCAACTCTTCAATCTCCTCCTGGAGTCCCCTTTGAATTCACACCATCTCTCTCTAGCTAGTTAGTTGGCACCCTCACTGTATCCCTAACGGCCTCTTGCCTTATCTACAGCTGGGCACCACTGTTGCGATCACCGTATGGGACTCCCTTGCCCGCTCCCCTTGGCCACTCATCTTTGCCACCAACCATTGGAGCAGGCGCGGGACGCGGTACCGCCCAGGTTGTTGCAAGCATGAAACCAACACAAGAATGCCTAGCCAATTTGTGCACACTGCCAAGCCATGAGTGCAAGTCGGTCTACCTGAGCGACCAGGTCCTGAGAAAATATATGGGCAGGGACATGGCCACGTCAAGCTACAAGATGAAACCTGATTGAATCTTAAAACCATAAAGACACTTACAATAGGGGATCAAGATTCGGAGGGACAGTTCTCAGACATTGACGCATACTGCTCGGATGCTTAGAGGCCTATGTCGAGTCTTCTCTTGTCTCCGCCAGTGGGTGATATTCCATGGGATCAATCCCATGTAAACATGTCAAAGCTCCTTAAATACCCTCACCCCTGGTGTTGCAAGACAGTGCATGCAGTCTCCCACAGTTACTGCCTGCACGTCCACCCGCAGCTCCTTTGAAATGGACCCTTCTGCAAAGGTTGTCAGGACTCACGCCCTGCCCCCCACCAAAGTCATCCTTTCCATATAATTCAAAGGAACACTTGACAAGACACTGAAACGCCGAGTAAATCAGATGATTCGATAGAACTCTATTTCAGCGCGGAAGCTGCATGGACTTTGTCCAGAACCAAACACCCCCCTGCTCTCCCATCCCCCTTCCTTATGTCTCGTGCGTGCGTGCGCGCGAGCCACGCAAATGTGTACATGCATACATTTATACGTATTTGACAAGGCATACACTGAAATACAACTTCGACGCATAACCAGGGGGCAAGGGTGGCAGGGGGCGAGGTCGACGGATGTCCAAACAAGTACAGGAGGAGCAGCTCACGCCCTCCTACCGTAACGCTGTCTCCTCAGCGACTGATTCTCCAGGTATTAGCAGTAAATTTGTCAATATTAATCCTGAAGGTGCATCCCTGCCAGCAGAAGAGCTCTTCTCAGGCACCGATGCACCTCCAGGAGTAACAGTGACAAACATATTACACCAGCCAGAAGGGAGTGGGAAGGGGGCCAGCAGACATTTCATAATCCTCAAGTACACCCAGTCCTTCTCTTTAAGATTGTATTTAAAAGTATTATATTAGGGCGTACACGGCAAGAACACTCCGTATGAGGTCCTGCAGCTCTGAGAGCTGGGGGTCGGGGACCTCTTCCTTCGGCAACTCCCAGTCCTTGACACTGCAGCTGTAGTACAATCGCTCCAAGTCCTGCCCTCCCACCACAGCCTCTTGCCTGAATCCTGCCACTA
>KV908734.1:44751-49751 GCA_002005505.1 Botryococcus braunii
CACACACACACACACACACACACACACACACACACACACACGCACACACACACACCACACACACACACACACACACACCACACACACACCACACAGGTGGGGGGGAGGGAGAGAGAGAGAGAGAGAGGAGAGAGAGAGAGGAGAGAGAGAGAGAGAGAGAGAGAGAGAGAGAGAGAGAGAGAGAGAGAGAGAGAGAGAGAGAGGAGAGAGAGAGAGGAGAGAGAGAGGGAGGGAGGGGGGGGGGGGGGGAGGGAGAGGGGAGCGAGAGGGGGGGGGGGGGGAGGGGGGGGGGGAGAGAGAGAGAGAGAGAGAGAGAGAGAGAGAGAGAGAGAGGAGAGAGAGAGAGAGAGAGAGAGAGAGAGAGAGAGAGAGAGAGAGAGAGAGGGGAGAGAGAGAGAGAGAGAGAGGGGGGGGGAGAGAGGGGGGGAGAGGGAGAGAGGGAGGAGGGAGAGAGAGAGGGAGGGGGGGGGGAGGGAGGGGGGGAGGGGGAGGGAGGGAGGGAGGGAGGGAGGACGGAGGAAGGGGGGGGAGGGAGGGAGGGGGCACGAATGCACGTACACGTACGAACGCGATCGCGCTCGCAGGGACACAGAGACGGGGATGGACATGGTTAACCACTTTCATGTCGCATTTACAAACCCAAGAGGGTGTCTTAACAAGCTTTATGACTTCTTTTAAGGCCTAATGACCAAGTTAGGCTTTGTGCAATAGGAATTTGTTGCGTTGGTGCGTGTAGAACCCTTACATGTGTACAAGTGAATGTCGTGTGATAGCTCGTGAGCAAAAGACGAAACGAAAGCTCGAGTGATCAAAGACAAGGCACGCACAGCTTATGCGAAATAATTTTCAAAGAAAGAAATTACTGTTTTTTTGGACAACTATGAGGTACGATCTTCTACACTGCCCCTGGTCAGCCTTAATGGCCGGCGCATTGTCACAACCTGACTACATGACCTGATTTTGCTGCTACAAACAATTGAAGGGAGCTCTTTTGTGAAAGCTAAGAATCCACTAGAACGCCTCTGCCCCATCCGAGCTCATATTTGAGAGTCCAGGGAGTGTCACGTTTAATACTAAATGGTGCATTCGGACAGATCTGGCGGGAACTACCTGGATTTGGACCCAAAAAAACAATATTGCTTGACAATGAAGAAAGGAAATTTAAGGAGAACCCCGAGAATGGTATTGTCGTGCCCGAGTTTGGGCCACAAGAGGTGATTCAAAGGAAGCAAGACACCTTGGACGTGTTAACAAGGTGCGCTTGAACTTCCTCACCTTCAGGCTCAAGGACCACTTAAAAAATGTGTCTGTGTCTGTGTGTGTGTGTGTGTGTGTGTGTGTGTGTGTGTGTGTGTGTGTGTGTGTGTGTGTGTGTTTGTGTGTGTGTGTGTATGTGTGTGTGTGTGTGTGTGTGTGTGTGTGTGTGTGTGAGTGTGTGTGTGAGTGTGTGTGTGAGTGCGTGTGTGTGCGTGTGTGCGTGCGTGCGTGCGCGTGTGTGCGTCTGTGTGTGTGTGTGTGTGTGTGTGTGTGTGTGTGTGTGGTGTGTGTGTGTGTGTGTGTGTGTGTGTGTGTGTGGCGCGCGCGCGCGCGGGTGCGTGCGCGCGTGAGAGAGCGAGAGAGACAGAGCGCGCGCGAGAGAGAGAGAAGGGGGGGGGAGAGGGGGGAGGGGGGAAAGCAGGCTTGCGAGTGTTATTGTGTCAGTGCATGCGCAAACAAGTGTGTACTTTGGTTCCTTTCCTGTGCGTTTTGAAGCTTTGGGACTCTCCATAGAATTATAAGTTTATTGAAGGTTTTGGCCCTTTTGCCATTTTGATACATCTGCAGGGCAAGAGTGATTGGCCGTTATGCATATTTCAGCATCGGGGTTCATAAGTGTAGTTGTTTCTGCAGCTTATTTTACGATTTCTCTCAAAAGTGTGGAAATTGTGCAGGCATGAAGTGTCTGGTCAATTCATACGAATGTGCTGACAAGGAGTCTGTTAAACACTCCATTTCCATCAAAAACCCAAAGTTCCTTGCTTGCACCGTAATTGATTGCCCGCAAGACGTTTGACTCCGGTCTGATGTTTCATAGATATCTGGTCGAACTGGCAGACGAGAGCCCTGATGATGTCCGCGATTATTTGGAGCGCTATCCCTTCAATGAGCATGATTCCTCATCGGAGGGTAGCAGTCAAAAGGGGGAGGACGAGGAGGATGCCTTCGAGGCCCTGCTGCAGCAAGTTAAGGGGCTTTCCCTGCTGAAAGACGACATAGGGGTATCATCAGGCACAGGAACCCACGGAGACCGTCTTCGAAGTATGGTTAGCAAGGGCACACGGCTGCACCTTGTATGCATCGAGGACGGGCGCTTCACCTGCAAGACCCAGGGAGGAACACGACATGTGTCGGTAAGGGCCGAGCCTCTACCGTTGGGGCGCACTTACTATAAGTCCACCTGGCCAACGCAGCCAAAAGCAGCCCCCACCCCCCCCCCCCCCCCCCCACACACACACACACACACACACACACACACACACACACACACACACACACACACACACACACACACACACGCACACGCACACGAAGACACACACACACGCACACGCACACGCGCACACGCACACACACACACACACACAGATAGACACACACACACACACACACAGACACTCACACGCGCGCGCACACACACACACACACACACACACACACACACGCACGCACGCACGCACGCACACGCACGCACACGCACGCACGAACACACACGCACGCACATGCATGCACGCACACACACACACACACACACACACACACACACACACACACACACACACACACACACACACATGCACGCATTCAATGTGGGCATGTTGAAGGCTTCGAGGCAACATTGGGACGTAAAGTCTAGCCGATGAAAATGCACGATCGCGTATATCTTTGTAACATGTTGGAGCCATGTGTGTCTGCTTGGCCTTCTTAGTCTCCTGAAGCTTTCATTAGGAGTTCCTGAAATTTGGTGGGCTGATAACAGGTAAGTGGGCCTTCCAAGGCTGGCCTACGCGTAGATGCAAAGTCGGACTACCACCGCCTGCTGACAGAGGCCGAGGCGGCGAATGTGACCTTGGAGGTCACCATTGATGATGATCGTTATGATTTTGTGCCAGATGCAAAAAACCTGGCAGCCGTATTCTAAGTCCCATGTGTTTTGCAGCACAACCCTTTGCAAAACGAAAGTATATCGTTTTAAAAATTTGTTTTTTTCCACTTTTCTAGGGCTTGACGCCTACGCATGTGTTTGTCAAGGGTTGTTTAAACACGTTGGACGTTGAGCAACATTATGCCGATAATCTTAATGTGGTTGCCGATAAGTACTGATTACTATAATTTGTTATTCAAATGTATGTGAGCGGATGTTTGAAATAGTGTCCGGAGCTGTCAGCCCTATCATATATGCGCATGTCCAAGGTACTTTGGTCCCCAGCGAGAAGTGTAGCGCGTGTACTTGTTGTGGGTGTCTTCGAGCAACGACAGTGAAGAAGACGCACGAAGGATAGGGCAGAAGCTGATTGCCGTCTCTTTGTTATTAAACATTATTGCTATGTCTCGGACTCCATGTCCCTGTTACATATACATCAGGTACAAAGTGATGTATACATATGCGTGTGCATGTAAACATTGACATTCAGTACAGGTCCGTTTAATTCAATGTTAAATTTCTGCATGTAAGAAACACTACGAAGAGGAGAAAGGGTTAAGAGAAGCACGTGCATGAGACCATTGACAGGACATTCCTACTTGAATGATTCATGCAGAAGATCACAACCGTCAGAGGCTGATGAGATAGACCAAGTACCAAAATGACCAACGGGATAGAACTGAGGGCACAGCACACACGGCAAACCCGCCACGACGTCGTGATGCTGTGCCGCCAATCACAGCCTTCTAAGAACAACTGCAATGAGCGGGTGCCAACGCAAAAATCATGCTGATGATCACTCACGAGCACCACCACCACATGCGATGAGCGGGTTCGCAGGCACGAGGCGCGGCATGTGCAAGGAGAGCATGGCCTACAAGGCAGGCCATATGACGAGAGTGTGCACTAAGAAGCCCCACGTGAGGCTCATCACCAACTGCCCGTGTACAGCACATTTCACAATTACGATAATGCGGAATTTCCCGCAACCTGATGCTGACGTCAATTGGGAGGCCGCTTACACCCCCACGGAATTGCAAGAACAATCGCGGTCAGGTGATAAGCACCCATTACAGGGGCGACACAACCCTCACCATTGATAGGAACATCTCTAGAGCTGGGCACGCGCAGATTGGCACAGTTGAATAAATCCTTCCAACTGTCCGGATAACAGCTAAATATTAGTTGCAGATGGTATGCCCCAGAATGGAGCAAGGCTTTAATGGCAAGGGTGCTGCCGTGCAGGGAATAGCCGTTAAAGCATTAAAATAGCCAATTTGTCCTGGACCTTCAAGGTCCAAGAACCGCCTTCACGACAGTGCACTACGGAAATCAAACAAAGGCAGCAATCCAAAGAGCAATCCTAGCAAAATATTGGCCCTCAAGAGGAGACATAAACAACTTCTGCTTTTGAAAGGATGGATACATCCAGGTATAAGCAGTTGGGGTCGGACTTTCTAATATTGAAGACGTCCCCTAACTCACGGGACGTCTGATCAAGTCATTAGTAGACAATAGCAGAGGACGGACTATTAATCGATAGTCTGCCACAGTGGCCTTGAAAGATCTTCTCCACAGCTGCCCAAGAGGGCCCAAGGGTGTTAAATCCATTCTTTTGAAGCGGGCACCAGCGAGAACGTGGGTACCCCGATGGGGTGCGTTCATGCTTTTTTTTTTTTTTTGGGCCAGCACCGCGACTGCCACGATGCAATGAAGTTGCAGGTGGTGAAACCTTGGACAACCCCCCAGCTAGCTGCTGAGCTGGAGTGCATCCTTATACTTCAAAATAGGTGTTGGGACTGGTCCTTGATGGATGCTT
>KV908734.1:59751-80244 GCA_002005505.1 Botryococcus braunii
TCCTTCTATATTGGCAGACCCAGAAGAAAACCAAAGTGAAGTGTGTCCGATGTGACCGTGGAACTGAATTTCTGAATGCCACGTTCAAAGAATTTTGTGCATCCCAGGGGACTAAATTGGAGACCTCAGCTCCTTACACCCCGCAACAGAATGGAGCAGCTGAAAGAGCCAATCGCACCCTCAAGGAACGTACCAGGACTCTTCTGGCTTTTGCAGCTGCCAGTCCAACGTTGTGGAAGGAGGCCCTGGAAACTGCCTGCACCCTACTGAACATGGGTCCCAGTACCGGGAGGGACCGCACGCCATCAGAATTATTTTTTGGCTACAAACCAAATGTAACCCCATTGCGTACCTGGGGTTGCTTGGCCTTTGTGCACATCCCTGATGTCCAGCGCTCTGTGTTTTCCCCCAAAACTGTGCCAGGGATGCTTACTGGTTACTCAGCCTCCTCCAAAGCCTATCGGATATATGTGGGAGGGGGTATCTGGAAGGAGAGCAGAGATGTGGTTTGCGTAGAGCACCTCAGGGGAGCCTCTCGGGTTGGCATGAGTGCTTCCCCAACACAGCCTACAGAGTTCCTGTGTCCTGAGTCCTCTGCAAGTGACACTCCCCCAGTCTTTCCCGGTACCTCCCCTGACACAACCAACATCAGCCTTGAGACAGATCTGGATGACCCACACAGTGAGCCTGAGTACCTGCCAGCCTCCAGCAACCTCCCCACACAGCCTGTCACAGGACCCCCCAGGGAGGCTGAGCCCGAGTCTAAATCCAGAAGACTGTGTGACCCAGTGGAGATGGATCAAACCCTGGAGGCAGTACAGGACTTAGCCAGAGGAGTGAGAGGGGACTCCCACCTTCGACCACAGATGGAGCGAGCCCAGGAGGTCTTCAGACCAACTAGGTCTGAATGCCGCAACCACCAATTGGATGGCCTGACCCGGGCCCAACGACACGAACAACGCATTGCCGCCAAAGACCTCCTGCTGCCACAGGAGAAGGGAGAGAGCAGAGAGCGAGAGGGGTTGACTGAAGGTGACTCTCTGTCACAGGGACCAGGGGAAGTGCAGCTAGAGGGTGATTCACATGAGGGGCATGAATTGCATGTGAGTGCAGTGAGGGGGGCAGCTACATGCAAAGCTGCAAATGGTCCCGGGGAGCTGAGCAGCATGGGTGGGTCCTGTTCAGTGATTGAGAGAAATGTAAGAGATGTGACCATGCAGAGTTCTTTTGGCAACCCGTCCAGTCAGAGCACTCCTGGACGGGACTGTGGTGGCAGCCACCGGTCAGAGGAAGCATCATATGCTCCCTCTGCACCAGCCAAACATGATTGTGAGCGGGAGACAGGGTCTGCATCCTTGACTCCGTGTAAGGGACGAGAGGAGGAGGTGAATCAGGAGCACAGACATTGTGGAGACAGACCAAATTACAAGTGCTCACTGAGAGGTACCTGTGCCTGGGAGAGTGATGTCAGAGATGTGAGGTCACTCCCAACAGTGACATGCAGTCGGTCTGAGAGGCATGTGGATCACGTGAATCAGGGGAAGTATGCAGACACTCTGCCATATCCCGATGTTGTTTGTGAGAGACCTGAAGAGTCTGAACTCTTGCAGGCATGTCAGAGTGTGTCCGAGGAGGTGAATCGGACGTCTGGACAATGTGAAGGAAATCCAAATTACAAAGACTGTCCGAGAGGTACCTGTGCATGGGAGGATGATGTGAGGGATGAGCAGAGTAACTTGTGCAAAGCCAAGTGTGAGTCCAAGCGAGAGCGTGCTATGAGAGTGCATTCTACTCCTACTGGAGAGCCTGTGATGTGTAACTCAGCGAGTGTCAGTGGAAGAGTAGTGGGTTCTGGACAAAGTGAGGGAAAATCAGGCAATACAAAGGAAAAGCACACAGGTGTCAGATTTGGGAAAATTCACGTTCCCTCTAATTTGAGAGAAGCACAGATGTCTCCCCAGTGGGAATACTGGAAGGCAGCTATGCAGGAAGAGCAAAATTCCCTAGATACTCATGAGGTCATGGAGTATGTGCCAAGACCTCGTGGACATAAGGTTATTCCAGTTCACTGGATATTTTCAGTGAAAATGGATGCACATGGCAATGTGGTGAGATTCAAGGCCAGATTAGTGGCACAGGGATGCAGACAAATCCCTGGAGTGGATGTGATGGAGGTTTTTGCTCCTACTAGTAGCTATGGAGCTAGAAGAGCTCTGCTGGCCGTTGCTGCAAGAGAGGGCTGTGAAATTCATCAGGTAGACGTTAAGACCGCCTTTCTGAATGGTGAGCTCGAGGAGGAAGTATATGTAACGCAACCTCCTGGCTTTGAGAATGGGGATAAGCATATTGTGTGCCGATTGAGAAAGGCGTTGTATGGCCTGAAGCAGGCTCCACGTGCCTGGCACAAAACCCTGAATGACAAACTTGAAGTCATGGGGTATGAGGTGTGCAAGAGTGATGCGGGAGTGTATGTGAGATGCTCTACTGATGGAGGAAAGTCCTATGTGCTGATCTATGTTGATGATCTTCTGATAGTTTCCAAGGGTATGTCAGAAATCGAGAGAGTGAAGGGACTCCTCAAGAAAGAGTTCACCATCCATGATCTTGGAGAAGTAAAGGATTTCTTGGGATGTCAAGTGATGAGAGATAGAGATAAAGGGCTGATCACCCTGAGTTGCATCCCTAAAATCGATGCACTTGTAGAGAAATTTGGCTTGGATCTTGAGTCAGTGGGACCTGATACTCCCATGACAAAAGATTTCGTAATGTCCCAAAGGCCTGCACCGAGAGATGGGAGCGACAGCATTGGTGCTGGCAGTCCACTACCTCCAGGTCACCGTTACTGTGAGTTAGTAGGGTCTCTTCTGTATATAGCCAACACCACACGTCCCGACATAGCTCAAGCAGTAGGTGTATTGTCTCGTTACCGCATATCTCCCACCACAGCACATTGGAATGAAGCCATCCGTGTGTTGAAGTATCTGAAAGGAACCCGAGATTTGGTTCTAACTCTCGGAGGGGGGGAGATAGAGCTAGAAGGCTATGTGGATGCCGACTATGGAGGTGATCAGGATCATCGCTTCTCTACCACTGGCTTTGTCCTCACTGTGTTTGGAGGAGCAGTGGTGTGGGGAAGTAAAAAGCAATCTGCTGTTGCCACTTCAACAGTGGAGGCTGAATTCATGGCAGCAAGTGCTGTTGTAAAGGAAGCAAATTGGCTGAGAGGTTTCCTGGAGGAAATTGGAGTGTTACCGTGGATAGTGAAGATTCATTGTGACAACCAAGGGTGTATAAACCACCTGAGGAATCCGGTGTACTCCAAACACACAAAGCATATTGCAATTAGCTGTCACTTTGCCCGTGAAGCTATTGCAAAGGGGCAGGTTGAATTCAAGTACATTCAATCTGCTAGAAATGTGGCTGACATTTTTACCAAACCACTAGTTAGACAAGTGTTTCTGGGACATCGTAACTCACTGGGACTGGCCAAGTTTCTGTGAGGTAAAGGCAAGGGGAAGTGTTGTGTTAATTAATTTTATGCCTTTCCCTCAGAGGAGAAATAATGGCAAGTCTCCGGATGAGGACAATACCAATTAGGAAGGAGAGGCAAAACTCTGAGTTCTGCCAGGCAATACATGCATTTGAACGAAGACTATCATAACGCAAGTTACAGACACGTTTGTAGAAAGGAGGCATATGGGGCAAGCACGGAGAGGGAAGGCACTTGATTGGAACTATAGCAGCACTCCGGGTGTCTATCAATCAGTTGCCAACCAGTCCTTGACTTGTATATGTTCGTGCCTACTTAACAACGCACAAGTAGGAGGACATCGTCTAACACCCTCCGTGCCGCCACCATGCAGGTGACTTAACCCTTATTGTATTCCTGGATTTAGCACTCAGATGAACATTGTTAGAACAAGCTAGACATATGGAGTTGAGTTTAGCTCATCGGACAAAGTAACGAGCATGACCTGAGTGAGAGCAGGTTAGGCGTGTTTGAACTGCGTCACCTTATTAGGAGAGATGAGAGATATTGTAAGACTTGATTGGAACTATAGCAGCACTCCGGGTGTCTATCAATCAGTTGCCAACCAGTCCTTGACTTGTATATGTCCGTGCCTACTTAACAACGCACAAGTAGGAGGACATCGTCTAACACCCTCCGTGCCGCCACCATGCAGGATACGCCAAGCCCAGAATATTTCAAATAGCAAGCTTCAACTTGTAGCAAACAGACAGGACTTCCATTCCGTGGCACAGGATTCGGCCAACCAACGAAATGATTACATGGGACAATATTACTGCTTGCCCTACTGGCACAATCTCATATACGCATAAATTACTTCTCACATCAGCTGGTTTTATAGCATCGTCTCAAACATGTTCTGTGCCGGACCTGAGTCCGGCACACTCGTTCCCTTGACGACCTAACAGCACAGCTTTGCGACAGTCAACGAAATGTCTAACCAAATAGGAATTATCTCATTAAATCACAACTACATCAATACCTGTAAGTCCGCAAAAGGATTTGTCAATGCACTGTAGAGGTTTCGTCAGTCAGACCTCGACACACCTATTGCCCCAAGCATTACGATTTAGCCAGAGCAATGAGCAACATTGCAAATGCAGTGGTTATCAAATACATCATGCTATTCTATCATCTGTCAAAGTGCCAACGTACCCTTTGCGCGCGACTGATACAGGTTCGACAGGAGCGCCTTCCCTTGCGGCAACCAAAAAGCAAGTGCGACTGTCTCAAACACAAATCAAGTATGCAATAGCAAGCTTCAACTTGTAGCAAACAGACAGGACTTCCATTCCGTGGCACAGGATTCGGCCAACCAACGAATGACGAGTCTGTCGCCTCCAGCAGTTAAATACCTGACCGTGTTTGGCGCCCAAGGGACTCGATAAAAGTCGAGTCCCTGAAAGCTTCTCATTCCAAAAAGTCCCTAATTGGTAATCCAATACGGATGATGTGTCCTAGACAAAATACCTAAAGGTCCCATTTTCTGTACCTAATTAAACACACTGATGTGGCCGCCTAAGAATTAGTTTGACTGACCTCGAAGACGTATTCGAGGTCCCAAAAAACAAGTTCCACTGAGTGCCACGATGCTGTGTGAGTCAATGCAAAGTTGTCCAAACCTCTATGTGAAGTTACGTGAGGAAGACTGAGGTCTGTCAAGGAATTATGTCGCTTCACAGCCAAGTTCCTAGGACTAGCTGGAAGAAGTATGCAGTAGTTTGCACCTAAGGCCCAACAGTGTTGTGCCGTCCAGGGCAGCCTGGCATGCACGACTGTTTTGCCTAGGATGAGTCAGAAGAATACCTCTGAATAAGTCCAACAATAATGCTCCCTAAGTAATTACCTGATCTAGGTCATTACCTACAACACATTTGTTGTTCTGATTAAATCTAAGAGTGATGCAGCAAAAGAAGCTACATACATTCTCACAGCTTTGCAAAACCAGCAAGACTGTAAAGTACAATTTATCAGAACAGATAATGGTACTGAGTTCAATGGGTTGTTCAAATTCTGTAGGGAGCATGGGGCAGTTCACCAGAAGACTGCCCCATATGCACATCAGCAGAATGGGAAAATAGAGAGGCTCAACCGTACGCTACAGGAGAAAGCAAGGTGTTTGCTAGCTGCCTCAGGTTTATCATCTGAAAACTGGGGTGAAGCTCTTCTTACTTCAAATTATGTTAGAAATATGTCTCCTGTTAAGCACTTGAGCAAAACCCCATTTGAAATGATGCATGGAAAGGCTCCCAATGTTTCACATCTCAGAATCTTTGGCTCCAAATGTTTTCTCCTTCTTCCTAAGTCAAAGAGGGGAGGGAAATTTGAGCCTGTCAGTGCTGAGGGTATCTTTGTAGGTTATGATGGCCTTAGCAAGAACTACAAAGTTCTTGTTGATGGAAAGATTGATGTTTACTGCAGAGAATATGTCAAATTCTCTGAACATGCTGTTCATGATCTGCCTGAAGCACTGGCTGAAGACGATGAGGATGACACTTGCCCATCACTAGTGAGTGTCTCTGATTCTGACTCAGAAGATGGTCATTCTGATGATGGTGATACCACTGAGCAAATGCCTGATGTCTCTTTTGCATTAGATATCCCAGAAATTAGCTTAGAGCTAGATCAGGGTACTACACTAGTTAGTGCTGGAGAGCAAACGGGAAAGGATCAGGACCACTTTGGTCTTGATCCTAGTGGGACTAAGCATGGTAAAAGTGCAGCCGCGGGAAGTACGGACGCTTTAGGTCCAGAACCCTGTTACACAAGTGCTGCAAGTCCGCGCCCACTTAAGGGTGTTCCACAAGCGACTATCCATGAAATGAGTGGGGGGAGTGTCCCAGACCCCCAATTAGAACCTGGAGTAGACCAGGATGTGGTCCCTAAGCCTCCAGCAGGTGGTTTCAGCAGTAAGTATCCAGTTAGGAATAGGAAAAATGCAGAAACACATCCCTGGTGGTCTGGTGCACACACTACAGAAACCCAAACCTCTTTCCTTGGATATGTTCAAGTCCAAACAGACACAATATATGTTGAACCTGTCACTTACTTTCAAGCTATCAACTCCCCTGAAGCTGAAAAATGGTTGGATGCCATGAACGATGAAATGCAGTCTCTCTCTGCTCTTGGCACCTGGACATATGTGGAAGTTTCAGATGCACAACGCAAAAAGGCCCTCCCTGTCAAATGGGTTTACAAAATAAAGCTCACTGAAACAGGGGAGGTGGATAGATTTAAAGCAAGACTGGTAGCCAAGGGTTTCAAACAGATATATGGCATAGATTACACTGAAGTCTATGCCCCTGTGTCTAAACATACCACACTAAGGTACCTGTTGGCGAAGGCTGTGAACAGGGACATGCATGTGCATCAGATGGATGTCAGCACAGCCTTCCTACATGGGAAATTAGCAGAGGAAATTTATGTGCAGCAACCAGAGGGTTTTCATGTAGGTGGACCCAATACTGTTTGCAAGCTGCACAAGGCCCTCTATGGGCTCAAGCAGGCGCCCAAGGCTTGGTATGACACTATCAGTCATGTCCTTGTGAGTTCAGGTTTTACTATCTCAGATGCTGATCCATCCCTATTCATCCTGAACAAGTCAGAGGGGTCTGTAGTCTATCTTCTGCTGTATGTTGATGACATACTATTACTATCACAGAGCATGTCTGTCATAACAGAAGTCAAATCACTTATGTCCAGTCATTTCAGCATAAAGGACTTAGGGGAGGCAAAACACTTTCTAGGCATGCAAATAAAACAAGAGAGAGATGCAAATGGTGCTTTGTTGTCAATTACACTCTCAAATGAGAAATTGATCAGTGACATGCTTGAGAGTTTCGATTTAAAAGGGGACAAGCCCAAATCTACTCCCCTCGATAGATCAATGAAACTCAAAAAGGGAGAAGGCAAACCACTTCCCCAAAACAACAGATATAGGGAACTGGTTGGGGGTGTTCTTACTTGTCAAACACTACCAGACCAGACATTTCCTACTCTGCTTCTCTCCTAGCAAGATTCTCAAACTCCCCGACTTCTATTCACTGGGGGGCTGGGATTCATCTGCTCCAGTATCTGTCAGGGACCAAGGAGTTAGGTCTCAAATGGGAAAGGAGCAAGGGAGGGATCATTGGATATGTTGATTCAGACTTTGCAGGGGATCTGGATGGGTACAGATCCACCTCTGGTTTTATCTTCCTGTCTGATGGCACGGCTATCTCTTGGGGTAGCAGACTCCAAAAGCTGGCTGCCCTGTCAACTGTTGAGGCTGAATTCATAGCAATGAGCACTGGTGTCCAGGAGGCACTTTGGCTGTCCAAGTTGGTGCAGGATGTTGGAGAGGATCTGGGAGCTGCAGTCATACTCTCTGATAATACTGGAGCCCTGGCCAACATTAGAGGCATACCCATTTCACCCAGGACGAAGCACATTGGAGTCCGCTATCACAGAGTCAGGGGTGAAGTGGTCAAGGGGAACATTAATCCTCAATACATCCACACATCAGAAAATTTTGCTGATATGTTCACCAAAATTCTACCAAAAGCCTCATTTGTTAAGTTCAGGGAGATGGCAGGAATGAAATGATTTTTTTTTGTGCTTTTGACTATCAAGATAAATCAGACACCCTGCGCATCAACAGATACTCCCCACCATAAACCCACCTTGAAGAAGGGGGAGATGACACCGCACCCAATAAAAAAGAGGGGGGGTCATTTGGTGGCTGGATGTCAAGGGGTTTGTGGCTGACACGGTTTGGAGCACCGAGCCATGGCAACATCTGATGATTTTCTTGATGCTCATTAGCCTTAAAATGTTACCAGTTAATGAATTGCATAAAAGTTTCATACTTCACATGAGGGGAGGTGTTGGCAAAGACATCTTTTATTGGACATATAATGTCTTAGCATAAGTTGCATGTTCGTATGAACCTTAGTTTATGGCCCTACAATAATGAACAGTTATCTTACTTTGCAAAAATTGGGTCTTTCCGTAAAATCCGGAGGTTCTTAGAGATACGGATGTTTTAGGACGACAACGGATGTTTCGGACTCTTGTTGATTCGGTCGATTTCGAAGTACGAGTCGATCGGCCACGTACAATAAACAATTGGCTGCAAAGTGTACTTGTTTTTAAGTACGATCGGTTATTTTGCGAATGAGTCGACGAGGCCGATCGACAAGGCGTAGAAGTATTTCTGTCCATAAGTGTCGACGGAGCTGATCGACTGGGCCGATCGACGCGGCATATAGCATTCTGGCAAGTAGTATTCTGTCAATAGGAATCTGTTTTGCACGGAACAACGATTCTAGGTGGATAAAGGGGTAGAGACAGAGTCGTATCCTCAGACATTCGATTGCTGTCTCCGGTGCCTCAAGTCGGACCTCTGTATTTCCGTTTGGCACCGTCCTTTGCCTGCATTAACTCAGCTGTCGCTTGCTATGCAGGAATCCTGAAACTGTTTTTTGATCAAATTGACATCAAATAATCGAATAGACAGTCGCACTTGCTTTTTGGTTGCCGCAAGGGAAGGCGCTCCTGTCGAACCTGTATCAGTCGCGCGCAAAGGGTACGTTGGCACTTTGACAGATGATAGAATAGCATGATGTATTTGATAACCACTGCATTTGCAATGTTGCTCATTGCTCTGGCTAAATCGTAATGCTTGGGGCAATAGGTGTGTCGAGGTCTGACTGACGAAACCTCTACAGTGCATTGACAAATCCTTTTGCGGACTTACAGGTATTGATGTAGTTGTGATTTAATGAGATAATTCCTATTTGGTTAGACATTTCGTTGACTGTCGCAAAGCTGTGCTGTTAGGTCGTCAAGGGAACGAGTGTGCCGGACTCAGGTCCGGCACAGAACATGTTTGAGACGATGCTATAAAACCAGCTGATGTGAGAAGTAATTTATGCGTATATGAGATTGTGCCAGTAGGGCAAGCAGTAATATTGTCCCATGTAATCGATTCGTTGGTTGGCCGAATCCTGTGCCACGGAATGGAAGTCCTGTCTGTTTGCTACAAGTTGAAGCTTGCTATTGCATATTTGATTTGTGTTTGAGACAGTCGCACTTGCTTTTTGGTTGCCGCAAGGGAAGGCGCTCCTGTCGAACCTGTATCAGTCGCGCGCAAAGGGTGTGTCGAGGTCTGACTGACGAAACCTCTACAGTGCATTGACAAATCCTTTTGCGGACTTACAGGTGTTCTCTCTGCCCATAACCTTTCACAGGTTATGGGCCCACCTGCCCATCGAGCTACGCCGAAGCCAAGGTTGCAGAGTACGAGGAGTCCGCCTTGAATACCTGCTGCACGTCATATCCAGAACGATTCATATCTGCAAAGTGACCCAGACTTGCGGAAACCCATAACCTTTCACACAATGACCCAGTCTGCGGAATCATCTCCAATGGACCAGCTGAACCAACAGCCTCCTGTAAGTCTGGGTGGTCAATCCACAGAACAGGAGAAGACAGCACTCCCAGTGGTTTCGATACTGACAGCCTTACTGCACGAGGACACAACAAAGCCATCAACAACAAATGTTAAGGTAGCCCATCCCTTATTAAAGGATGGGTGGAATTTCAAGTCCTGGCTTTATGATCTGACCACTGCAGCTATCCACAAGGAGTGCACGGAGGCCTTTCAGAAACCCCTTCCTTTCACGAGAGCAAATGCTGCTGCCATGATGCTGATCACTGGCAGTGTCCCAGTGGAGTGGAGTCCTATGTTGACAATGAAGCCCTCTGCCTTTGATGCCCTGTTATACATAGCCAATAAGTTCACTGGAGGACACAACAAATCTGTTAACCGCCAGTGGCTACACACACTCAAAACAGAGCACATGACCAGGGAGGAGACGTTCGAGACATTTGTCATGAAAAAATTCATACTTTTCCAGAACCTCCTGGACAACTCCCACTCCATTGACCCCGAAGATGTCACTAATGCTATTGTGGATTGTCTCCCCACTGAGCTAGCACAGTTCAAAGGAGCACTCTATGGGCATTGTTGCGGGCGCTCCTCAGAAGATGTGGTAAAAATCCTGCAGAGCCATGCCTATGGTGCAGGCTTCAATGACCAGCTCCCTCGACCTCTTCCCAAGGCAGCGGCAGTCCTCCCAAAGTCCCAGGACCCTGAGGCAGACCAGTCAGAGCAAGACAGAAAGAGGTCACGAAAAGTCAGGTGCTGGGAGTGTGGGAGCCGTGAACACATCAGCAAGGAGTGCACAAAATGGAAAAAGGGTACTGGAGAGGAGCAAGCTGGCGACAGAAGTAAGCATTCACTGCCAAGTGTTCCCTCTGCATCCAACAGTACCCATGTTCCATGTCCTAAAAACGCAGAAGCCGTTCCTATCTCACTGCCCAGTGTGACGTTTAATGTATTACAAAGTGGTGGGATAGGGCACTCGTGCGAGGAATGGCTTGTGGACTCTGGGGCTACTGTCCACCTGGTTAATGACTTTGGTGTATTGCAGAACCCCACAGTGTACACAGAACCACGTCAACTGCAGTTGGCTACATCAGAGTCTCATGGTTCCATCATTGCTAGTGGGAGTGTGTGTCTGGTGAATGCAGAAGGGCAGTTACTGTGGCTCCATAATGTACAATGTGTTCCACAGGCCAGCACAAATCTCTTGTCTGTATCAGCTGGGGTAAGGGATGGTATTCAATTTGTTCCACGTGAGAATGGGACCTACAGCAGTCTGGTGGGACCCATGGGTTGGGAGTGCAGCATTGTAGAAAGATATGGGTTGTATGTTCTGAGGGGAATTTATCCCACCAAATATCAGGTGGCTTGTCAAGTGTGTGTGAACCCTATGTCTGCACATCATGCTGCGCACAAACCTGCACATAACTGCAAGTTGCGAAAACTTTGGCATGAGAGGTTAGGGCATCCTGGGAAGACAGCCACAGAGCGTTTGAGCAGGGAGGAGTTGTGTACTGGGATACCTGTGTCCCTTCTTCCTTGTTCAAAGTGCGATACTCACTGTGACCCTTGTGTTCGGGGAAAGCAGTGTAAACCATCTTTCAAGCCAAGTTCACATGAGCCGCCTCGAGTACTGCATCGAATACATGCGGATACGGTTGGTGCCATGTCAACTTCTGGCGTTGAAGGGGAAAAGTTTTCTGTCACAGTAGTGGATGAGTTGTCTAATTTCGTTTCAGTGTTACCAGTCACTAGCAAGGCTACCATTGCATCTCATTTGACAGACACTATTACATACTGGGAGAGACAGACAGAATCCAAGGTTAAGGCGGTTAGGACTGACAGGGGCACAGAGTTCTTGAATAAAACGTTTCATGGGTTCTGTACAGAGAATGGCATTCACACTGAGACCTCTGCCGCGTATACTCCACAGCAGAATGGAGTTGCTGAGAGAATGAATCGAACATTGAAAGAGAAGGCCAGAACATTGCTGTTGGGTGTTCAGGCAGATGAGAGTCTTTGGGTGGATGCAATGCTTACTGCTGCATATTTACATAATGTGATGCCAGTCTCTGGTCAGGAGAAAACCCCATTTGAAATGTTCACTGGCTCTGTCCCTGATCTGTCCCATTTGCGCAAGTGGGGCTGTTTGGCATACGTGAAACATGCCAAACACCAGGTGTCATCTTTGGGTGCACAGTCTGAGGCAGGTATGTTTGTGGGATACTGTCCACACACCAAGGGGTACAAGGTCCGACTGCCTGGTAGGACAGTGGTGTCTCCGAGTGTACATTTTGTGGAGAGCCAGAGTGGTGCGTCTGCCATTGGGCTGCAAGCTGCTGGGCCCGGTCCTGTATCTGCAACCCAGCCTGGATCTAGCCTGGATCCGGACCCAGCCTCACCTCAACCGGGACCCAGCCTGGACCAGGACCTGAATCCTGTGGAATTGGAGACCCCTGCATCCACTGAGGCAACAATTCCCATGGAGGACAACAGTAGCGAGGACGATGAACCCTCCCCAGCTCGCCCTCAAACTGCCCGACTGCATCCAGACCCCACTGCACCCCGCGCACCTTGTGCACCCCCTGCGCGCACTAGGCACTCCAACCTCACTGCACCCTGCGCCCCCGCCGCGTCATCCCCAGTGGCGTCTCCTGGCTCTACAGCGCCTCGTCCAGCATCCTCAAGCCAATCACCTGGAGTCAGTGAGGTGCCCAGGCGCATGCATGCTGCTACCAGGCATGGGACCTCTGCACCAACCACCAGTGGAGGGATTCGCACCATAGCCCGACTGAGACTCATGGCAGTACCACTGGCCAAGTCTCCAACTTCACGCACCCCGGGCGCATTCCCCTGGCCTGGTGGTACGGCACGTTTCCAGCTGCAGCCTGGAGCTTTGACACGTGCAGAGCGTCTGCAGCAACGAAATGCTCGTAAACAGCAACCCAAGTCTGGTGACATCACAGAGCAGGCTGGGATCGAAGCTGCTGATGAAGCTCCTACCACCGTCACTGTACATGATGACATCAGTACAGAAGAAGGGGGGATTACAACGTCCAGGGAACCAGGGGAAGCAGGAGACGTAGGGGAAGCAGGAGAAGCAGAATGTACTGGGAGGGGTACTGGAGTTGACACTGACTCTGCAGTGGAGGGTGATTCAAGTGCTGTTGATCAGTGTAGCGATGACAATGCTGTTGCTATGCATGTACGTGATGAGGCTGTAGGGAGGCTTGTTAATGCAAAATGTGAATCTGATCGTGAAACTCGACTTCGAGTTAGCAATGTGCATGACGCAGTGGACCATTCTGAGATGGTATGTGAACATGAAGAAATGATAACTGCTGCTGCTGTGAGAGAAGATGAGAGCGGGAGTCAGGAAGCACGGAGAGTAGTGGGTCAGATGAGATCCAGAGGCAAGGTTGCATTCTTTGATAATCTGCCATCTGCCACAAGGCAGAGCTCAGATAATCCATGGGCAGGATCTGCCAGGATTGTTAGAGACATTTTGCATGAGTGTTGTGTTAATTAATTTTATGCCTTTCCCTCAGAGGAGTAATAATGGCAAGTCTCCGTATGAAGACAATACCAATTAGGAAAGAGAGGCAGAACCCTGAGTTCTGCCAGGCAATACATGCATTTGAACGAAGACTATCATAACGCAAGTTACAGACACGTTTGTAGAAAGGAGGCATATGGGGCAAGCACGGATAGGGAAGGCACTTGGTTGGAACTATAGTGGCACTCCGGGTGTCTATCAATCAGTTGCTAACCAGTCCTTGACTTGTATATGTCCGTGCCTACTTAACAACGCACAAGTAGGAGGACATCGTCTAACACCCTCCGTGCCGCCACCATGCAGGTGACTTAATCCTTATTGTATTCCTGGATTTAGCACTCAGATGAACATTGTTAGAACATGTTAGACATATAGAGTTGAGTTTAGCTCATCGGACAAAGTAATGAACACGACCTGGGTGAGAGCAGGTTAGGCGTGTTTGAACTGCGTCACCTTGTTAGGAGAGATGAGAGATATTGTAACACTTGGTTGGAACTATAGTGGCACTCCGGGTGTCTATCAATCAGTTGCTAACCAGTCCTTGACTTGTATATGTCCGTGCCTACTTAACAACGCACAAGTAGGAGGACATCGTCTAACACCCTCCGTGCCGCCACCATGCAGGATACGCCAAGCCCAGAATATTTCAGGTTATGGGCCCACGGGCTCGGATGCTGAGAGTGGGTGGCGCCTAAATCGGAGCTCACTAGACTGTGAATGGCGAAGAAGCGGACAAAGCAAACAGCCAGGAAGACCACCAACCTCAACGTTCCAGCGCGCTTGAGATCAGGACCTCCGTCATACAACGAACTAATCAGAGAAGGAGGACAACGTGGAGACCGCAATCCTGACGAGAGAGCCTTTATCGTCAAAGACTACATCTTTCACCTTCACGTTGGCTGTCCGTTAGCTCAACCCACCTGGTTCAGAAGTAAGATCTTGCTGCTACCTTGCGAGTACTGGAGTTATAAGACAACTGGGGAATTATGACTTCCAAGAAGAAAGGATCATCAGCTAGTGGAGCATCAACGTCAAGCAGTGAACCAGCCTCATCCACACCCATCAGAGAACCGTGTACTCCCAGCACCTCAAGAGGCAGCGGAGATGAGCTGCCCAAGATTATCCCAACAAATGTCAAGGTACACATAAAACTGAAGGAACGGGGGACAAATATTATTGTTTGGAAGAATGCATTTTTGGCAGCAAATGAGTCAAAAGGGTCTTTGCCTGCCATCCTGGAGGCTATGCCTGGTACAGCACATGACGCAGCCGCAATGTTACTGATTTATGAGTCAGTCCCAGAGGAATGGCTGGGACCTCTGTCTAATCTGCCCTCTGCTTATGATGCATATGAGTTCATCTGCAGAAAGTTTATTGGTGGATATAATATCGAGGCCAATGCAGATTGGCTCCAAGAAATGAGCCAGGGAATGAAACATGACGAGACGATTTCGCAATATGTCAACAGAATGATCAACCTGAAGGCATGCCTTGACAGGAACAACCATGCTCTACTGGATGCACACGTTGCAACCCAGATTGTGCAGGGCTTGCCTGATGCAGCTAAAGAGCCAGGAATGATCACAACTGCTGCAGCACAACCCCTGGAGAAGCTGGCTGGACTTCTGCGCAACACAGCAGCTGCAGTGGGTTTTGATGAATATGCTCCTCGCCAACCAAGGGTTTTGGCTCTTGGACAAGGCTCCAGTGGAGCCAATACCCCACCAGCTGCCAGTGCAGTCCATCAGCAGGCCCAACCAACTGTCTCTGAGGCCAAGTCCGAGACTAAGGGCATCTGCAACTACTGCAATAAGAAGGGGCATTACTGGAGGGACTGTCGAAAGAGGAAGCGGGACGAGGAGACCCAACGGAACGTAGTGGCAGCGGTCCAACAATTGCAGGGAATGTGGCCACAGGGACCTCCACATATGGGTGGCCCACACCCTCCTGCAGCCCAGCTGGCGCACCCTGGACTGGATGCCTTTCCGGCATGGTTCCAACCCCCAGCTCCCCCACCTCCACCACCTGGAGGTATGCCATACATAATTTCCCTCAACATCCTGAAGACTCCTGTCAGAAATTCGTCTCTGCAATCCTGGCTGGTGGACAGTGGAGCATCTGTACATCTGGTGAATGATGTGACCCTACTACATAATCCAACTGTGCATGCCAAACCCATCCCATTACATCTGGCCACTTCAGATGCCACTGGAGGAATTGTAGCATCAGGCTCTGTCTGCATCCTCAGTCGAGTGGGAGTTCCCCTGTGGATACATCATGTTCAGTGTGTTCCTTCTGCAACCTCAAACATACTGTCAGTATCTGCAGCATTGCGGGATGGGGCAGTCTTTCGCACAGATGATGTTGGAGCGTTCACTGAAGTCTGTGGTCCAAACAGCTGGAGGTCTCGGATCAGTGCAGAGAAAGGGCTATTTTATATTCATCAAGTTGTAGCTCTGAGTCCCAGTGTTAACCACAGAAGAATTTCAGCTGCTGTGAAGTCCAAAACCCCCACCCAAAACTCACACAACTGTGCCAGACGATACCTCTGGCATAGCAGAATGGGACATCCAGGTGAAACATGGATGCAGCGCCTAACCAATGAGGACCTGGTCTCGGGACTTGATACATCCCTATGTCCCTGCTCCAATTGTCCAGTCTACTGTGAAGCATGTATTGAGGGAAAGACGTCTCGGCCTCCATTTGGAATAAGCAGTAGACCAGCTGTTGAACCACTTGACAGAGTACATATTGACACTGTGGGCCCCATTTTTCCTGCTGCAGTAACTGGTGAACGTTACTGGGTGACTGCTTTGGATGAGTCATCTCAGTTAAAGGCGGTCCTGCCTGTGAAGTCCAAAGATGCCATCAGTGCTGCTGTGAGGGACCTCATTCTATACTGGCAGACCCAGAAGAAAACCAAAGTGAAGTGTGTCCGGTGTGACCGTGGAACTGAATTTCTGAATGCCACGTTCAAAGAATTTTGTGCATCCCAGGGGACTAAATTGGAGACCTCAGCTCCTTACACCCCGCAACAGAATGGAGCGGCTGAAAGAGCCAATCGCACCCTCAAGGAACGTACCAGGACTCTTCTGGCTTTTGCAGCTGCCAGTCCAACGTTGTGGAAGGAGGCCCTGGAAACTGCATGCACCCTACTGAACATGGGTCCCAGTACCGGGAGGGACCGCACGCCATCAGAATTATTTTTTGGCTACAAACCAAATGTAACCCCACTGCGTACCTGGGGTTGCTTGGCCTTTGTGCACATTCCTGATGTCCAGCGCTCTGTGTTTTCCCCTAAAACTGTGCCAGGGATGCTTACTGGTTACTCAGCCTCCTCCAAAGCCTATCGGATCTATGTGGGAGGGGGTATCTGGAAGGAGAGCAGAGATGTGGTTTTCGTGGAGCACCTCAGGGGAGCCTCTCGGGTTGGCATGAGCGTTTCCTCAACACAGTCTACAGAGTTTCTGTGTCCTGAGCCCTCTGCAAGTGACACTCCCCCAGTCTTTCCCGGCACCTCCCCTGGCACAACCAACATCAGCCTTGAGACAGATCTTGATGACCCACACAGTGAGCCTGAGTACCTGCCAGCCTCCAGCAACCTCCCCACACAGCCTGTCACAGGACCCCCCAGTGAGGCTGAGCCCGAGCCTGAATCCAGAAGACTGTGTGACCCAGTGGAGATGGATCAAACCCTGGAGGCAGTACAGGACTTAGCCAGAGGAGTGAGACAGGACTCCCACCTTCGACCGCAGATGGAGCGAGCCCAGGAGGTCCTCAGACCAACTAGGTCTGATTGCCGCAACCACCAATTGGATGGCCTGACCCGGGCTCAACGACACGAACAACGCACTGCCGCCAAAGACCTCCTGCTGCCACAGGAGAAGGGAGAGAGCAGAGAGCGAGAGGGGTTGACTGAATGTGACTCTCTGTCACAGGGACCAGGGGAAGTGCAGCTAGAGGGTGATTCACATGAGGGGCATGAATTGCATGTGAGTGCAGTGAGGGGGGCAGCTACATGCAAAGCTGCAAATGGTCCCGGGGAGCTGAGCAGTATGGGTGGGTCTTGTTCAGTGACTGAGAGAAATGTAAGAGATGTGACCATGCAGAGTTCTTCTGGCAACCCGTCCAGTCAGAGCACTCCTGGACGGGACTGTGGTGGCAGCCACCGGTCAGAGGAAGCATCATATGCTTTCTCTGCACCAGCCAAACATGATTGTGAGCGGGAGACAGGATCTGCATCCTTGACTCCATGTAAGGGACGAGAGGAGGAGGTGAATCAGGAGCACAGACATTGTGGAGACAGACCAAATTACAAGTGCTCACTGAGAGGTACCTGTGCCTGGGAGAGTGATGTCAGAGATGTGAGGTCACTCCCAACAGTGACATGCAGTCGGTCTGAGAGGCATGTGGATCACATAAATCAGGGGAAGTATGCAGACACTCTGCCATATCCCGATGTTGCTTGTGAGAGACCTGAAGAGTCTGAACTCTTGCAGGCATGTCAGAGTGTGTCTGAGGAGGTGAATCGGAAGTCTGGACAATGTGAAGGGATTCCAAATTACAAAGACTGTCCGAGAGGTACCTGTGCATGGGAGGATGATGTGAGGGATGAGCAGAGTAACTTGTGCAAAGCCAAGTGTGAGTCCAAGCGAGAGCGTGCTATGAGAGAGCATTCTACTTCTACTGGAGAGCCTGTGATGTGTAACTCAGCGAGTGTCAGTGGAAGAGTAGTGGGTTCTGGACAAAGTGAGAGAAAATCAGGCAATTCAGAGGAAAAGCACACAGGTGTCAGATTTGGGAAAATTCACGTTCCCTCTAATTTGAGAGAAGCACAGATGTCTCCCCAGTGGGAATACTGGAAGGCAGCTATGCAGGAAGAGCAAAATTCTCTAGATACTCATGAGGTCATGGAGTATGTTCCGAGACCTCGTGGACATAAGGTTATTCCAGTTCACTGGATATTTTCAGTGAAAATGGATGCACATGGCAATGTTGTGAGATTCAAGGCCAGATTAGTGGCACAGGGATGCAGACAAATCCCTGGAGTGGATGTGATGGAGGTCTTTGCTCCTACTAGTAGCTATGGAGCTAGAAGAGCTCTGCTTGCTGTTGCTGCAAGAGAGGGCTGTGAAATTCATCAGGTGGACGTTAAGACCGCCTTTCTGAATGGTGAGCTCGAGGAGGAAGTATATGTAACGCAACCTCCTGGCTTTGAGAATGGTGATAAGAATATTGTGTGCCGATTGAGAAAGGCGTTGTATGGCCTGAAGCAGGCTCCACGTGCCTGGCACAAAACCCTGAATGACAAACTTGAAGTCATGGGGTATGAGGTGTGCAAGAGTGATGCGGGAGTGTATGTGAGATGCTCTACTGATGGAGGAAAGTCCTATGTGCTGATCTATGTTGATGATCTTCTGATAGTTTCCAAGGGCATGTCAGAAATCGAGAGAGTGAAGGGACTTCTCAAGAAAGAATTCACCATCCATGATCTTGGGGAAGTGAAGGATTTCTTGGGATGTCAAGTGATGAGAGATAGAGATAAAGGGCTGATCACCCTGAGTTGCATCCCTAAAATCGATGCACTTGTAGAGAAATTTGGCTTGGATCTTGAGTCAGTGGGACCTGATACTCCCATGACAAAAGATTTCGTAATGTCCCAAAGGCCTGCACCGAGAGATGGGAGCGACAGCATTGGTGCTGGCAGTCCACTACCTCCAGGTCACCGTTACTGTGAGTTAGTAGGGTCTCTTCTGTATATAGCCAACACCACACGTCCCGATATAGCTCAGGCAGTAGGTGTATTGTCTCGTTATCGCATATCTCCCACCACAGCACATTGGAATGAAGCCATCCGTGTGTTGAAGTATCTGAAAGGAACCCGAGATTTGGTTCTAACTCTCGGAGGGGGGGAGATAGAGCTAGAAGGCTATGTGGATGCCGACTATGGAGGTGATCAGGATCATCGCTTCTCTACCACTGGCTTTGTCCTCACTGTGTTTGGAGGAGCAGTAGTGTGGGGAAGTAAAAGCAATCTGCTGTTGCCACTTCAACAGTGGAGCTGAATTCATGGCAGCAAGTGCTGTTGTGAAGGAAGCAAATTGGCTGAGAGGTTTCCTGGAGGAAATTGGAGTGTTACCGTGGATAGTGAAGATTCATTGTGACAACCAAGGGTGTATAAACCACCTGAGGAATCCGGTGTACTCCAAACACACAAAGCATATTGCAATTAGCTGTCATTTCGCACGTGAAGCTATTGCAAAGGGGCAGGTTGAATTCAAGTACATTCAATCTGCTAGAAATGTGGCTGACATTTTTACCAAACCACTAGTTAGACAAGTGTTCTGGGACATCGTAACTCACTGGGACTGGCCAAGTTTCTGTGAGGTAAAGGCAAGGGAAGTGTTGTGTTAATTAATTTTATGCCTTTCCTCAGAGGAGTAATAATGGCAAGTCTCCGAAGACAATACAATTAGAAGAGAGCAAACCTGAGTTCTGCAGGCAAACATGCATTGAACGAAGACTATATAAGCAGTACAGACACGTTTGTAGAAAGGAGGCATATGGGCAAGCACGGATAGGGAAGGCACTTGGTTGGAACTATAGTGGCACTCCGGGTGTCTATCAATCAGTTGCTAACCAGTCCTTGACTTGTATATGTCCGTGCCTACTTAACAACGCACAAGTAGGAGGACATCGTCTAACACCCTCCGTGCCGCCACCATGCAGGTGACTTAATCCTTATTGTATTCCTGGATTTAGCACTCAGATGAACATTGTTAGAACATGTTAGACATATAGAGTTGAGTTTAGCTCATCGGACAAAGTAATGAACACGACCTGGGTGAGAGCAGGTTAGGCGTGTTTGAACTGCGTCACCTTGTTAGGAGAGATGAGAGATATTGTAACACTTGGTTGGAACTATAGTGCACTCCGGGTGTCTATCATCAGTTGCAACCAGTCCTTGACTTGTATTATGTG
>KV908735.1:0-10000 GCA_002005505.1 Botryococcus braunii
GAGAGAAGGAGAGAGAGAGAGAGAGAAGAGAGAGAGAGAGAGAGAGAGAGAGAGAGAAGAGGGGGGGGGGGAGGGAGGGGGAGGGAGGAGGGAGGGAAGGGGAGAGGGAGAGGGAGAGGGAGAGGGAGAGGAGAGGAGAGGGAAGAGAGGGAGAGGGAGAGGGAGAGGAGAGGAGAAGAGAGAAGAGAGGAGAGAGAGAGAGAGAGAGAAGAGAGAGAGAGAGAGAGAGAGAGAGAGAAGAGAGAGAAGAGAGAAAGGGGGAAGAATCACCGTTCCATCAGGAAGGAAGCGGCCAATCGGGGACCAACAATCAGAGCTCCCACGGCTGCTGCAAAGCCTCCCACCTGCCCCCCCCCCATCCCAGGAGTTTTCATCTACGGATCCCCAAGAGTTTCTTTCGATCTCGGGGTTTCACTTCCGGATCTTGCGGAGTTTCATCTTCGGATCCCTGCGAGAGTTTTCATTTCCGGATCCCTGCGGGAGTTTCTGTGTCCTGATTCCTGGTGACTCACTGTTCCCTCCGGCGGGACTGTCAAACTCCTAGTCCCTACAAATGCAATCATCCCCCACTCGCTGCCAGTGCTTTCATCTCCGCACCCCCTACGCGACACAGCATCTCCCTGCTCTCCTGCTCTAAGATTGCGACCCTGATTGGACCCCCACAATGTTCGGCAGGAGCATGTGCTTGCGACACCGGTGACGATCGAGCACGCTTTGCTTTGAAATGATGGCATTCACATCTGTGCGTCACATCCCGAGGTGAAGGGCACCGAGTGCGCAAACAAAGGCGCGCACGGACCTCTCAACGTAAAAGAAAATAGGCCTATGTCCTATCCGTCCTCCCAGAGGTCCTCACTATTGTGAGCCGCAGTATCGTCCTCTGAAAACACAGGTGCACAGGCCAGGCGGACGCTCGCGCAACTGTGCATTTACGCATTTGTGTTCCTCATGTGTGTCCTGCGGGACACATACAACAAGGACGACGACGACGACAATGACAAGGACGATCACAAGGACAACGGCAATGACAACAACAGCAACAGCAGGTGGGGAGGGGGTTGACGAAGCCCCGGGGGAGGGGGGGGGGAGGGGGTCACCATATGGACAGCGCCTGAGCCCGCAAAGTCAATTGCCCCAGTGCCCGCCAACAAACTGCCCGTGGACCTGCGGGGAATCGCCGCAACCATTCAATTGCTTTTCAAAAGCAAACCAGTGTAGTACTGTCGAGTGTACTGTGCATCCTCATGGAACCCTCTAATGATTAATAATGCTTTGCAACGCAAACCCTCACTTTTCCCTTTAAACCAGTGCACAGCAAGGCCCTGCAAGGTTCAGCAAGAGTCCAAGGAATCATGTATTCGATCATACGCTCTTCCCAGCAAACCAGTGCAGTACACTGAGTGTACTGCAGAAACCCGTGGGATCGTGTGCTTTTCACAGCGAACCAGTACGGTACACTAGGTTACTGCAGAACCCATGGCACCCTCTAATGAGCCGCTGCTTACAACCACCTGTGTCTACCTTCTGGAACTGTCATTCAATCCGATTGTTTATAGGCCTCAATGTAAGGGGAGAACATCGAAGGGGGGAGGGGAGAACATCAAAAGGGGGGAGGGAGAACAACAAAAGGGGAGGGGGAGAACATCAAAAGGGGAGGGAGAACATCAAAATGGGGGGAGGGGAGAACAACAGGGGGGAGGGGAGAACATCATAAGAGGGGAGGGGAGAACATCAAAAGGGGGAGGGGAGAAAACAAAAGGGGGGAGGGGAGAACAACAAAAGGGGGAAGGGAGAACATCAAAAGGGGGAGGGGAGGCGGCTGACCTGGCCATGGAGGCCCAACCGAAGGGGCTCCAAACCGAATGCACGACGATGGGGTACCTGCATCGCCCAAACAACACCTCACCCGCCTGTCTCTCAAAAAACCCCGTCAACCGCCCTCAGAGCCTCCTTGGGCCTCCCATGCAGCTTCCCCGGCTACAGGCCCGTGCATTCCTCCCCTTGTCCGCACGAACCCAACAAATGCTGTACATTTGAGCACAAATGTTGTACATTTCAGCCCACATGTTGTACATTTGAACCCAAATGTTGTACATTTGAGCGCATATGTTGTACATTTGCCTATCAACGCCACGAGACAGAGAATGCCCACCGATCCCGAAAGCATGTTTTTGTGTCGTTTGTCTGTCATTGGCAGGAGGAAGAAAATCTGATGTGATTCTGCAAGCACAGTTTTAGAGTTGCCTGTGGCGGCACACGAGACAGGACGGACGTGGACGAAGAGATGCTTGTGCGAAGCACGCACACGTTCTGGCCGAGTCTCGAAAGCTTTGTAATGTGCATTTGCCTATCACTCGCAGGCAATGGAAATTCCAGTCTACCAAATACTTCTGGAGGAACCCTAATCGCCCGACAGACACGCGGGAGTTGGGAAGTCTGGTACGCAACAGTACGTCAGATGAGCAGAAGGCGAGGGAGGCTGATCCCATGTGTGGGCCTCTCACGGACTGCGTGGGTCTGTGCTGCAGGACAGAATTAGGGTTTAGGGTTTAGAGGGAGGCTTACACCCAGGCAGCCATGAAGAAGCTGTAGACGACGTAGACGGGGAAGCGAGTGCGCTCCGCTATGGCACCTGCACCACAACACCCCGGCCTTCTTTGACACACGCCGCTCTTTTTTGAAACCCTTCCCCGTCTTTTCTGAAAGACAGTCCCGCCCCCCCCCCTCTTTTTTTTTTTTTTTTTTTTTTTTTTTTTTTTTTTGGGGGGGGGGGGTGTGGAAACACCGATCTTTTCTGAAACACCGCGCCCCCCCCTGTGTGTGTGTGTGTGTGTGTGTGTGTGTGTGTGTGTGTGTGTGTGTGTGTGTGTGGGGGGGGGGGGGGGACACCGCCTTTTTTTGGAAACAACTATCTTTTTTGAAATACCGATCTGTTTCAAAAGACCACCCTTTTCTTCGGACACCGCTCTTTCATGAAACACGGCCCCCTTTTTCAAAACGCAGATCTCTTTTGAAACACACCCCGTTTTTGAAACGCCGTCCTCTTATGAAACCCCGCTCTTTCGTGAAACAAGGCCCCTTATCTGAAACACCGCTCTGTTTGAAGGTTGACCGCAACGGCACGTGCACCAGAACACCGCTCTTCTGATTTTTGAAAGCTGCAACAGCGCCTGCCAAAATTCCATCCTTCTTCAGACCTAAGACCCCTGCCACACCGCCTGCAAAAGTGCAATGAATTCCCCACCCTTTGGGATATGAAGCTGCAACAGAAGCAGCCGGGGCTCCCCCACACTTCAGACAAGAAGCTGCAACAGGGGCAGCACAACTTGTCCGTGACTGGCTCAAGAGAGCCTTCCCAACGTCGCACTAGATGACGAGACGGGTCAAATTGCACTTTTGGTGAGACCTGGGACACGGCGGGGAATAGTACCTGAGACGATGGTACAAGCTGTGGCTGCGAACTGCACAAACCCACCAACCCCAACTTGAATGCCGTTGCCACCTAGGGAAAAAAAAAAAAAAAACTAAAATAAAACAAGGGGGGGGGGAAAATGGAAAACACACACACCACACACACACACACACACACACACACACACACACACACACACACACACACACACACACACACACACACAACAGACACGCACACACACAGTGTGTGAAAAAAAATAAAATAAAACAAAAGAGCCCGGGGGGGGGGGGAAAGGAACACACACACACGCACACACACACACACACACACACACACACACACACACACACACACACACACACACACACACACACACACACACACACACACACACACACACCAGCGCATGCTCTCGCTCCCAAGCGCTCTCTCGCCCTCTCCCTCCCTCCTCCCCCCCCCCCTTCTCTCTCGCCCGCGCGCGCCAAACCTGTTAGACAATCCCTGGAAAACACAGAGTGCCCATGGGAGAGGGGGTTGGGCACACAAGAGGAAGTCCAGCGAGAAGGGCATACCGACCACTGGAAGAGCCACTGGTAGTATTGGGGCATCGCCGCCGCGTCCAAAGCCGGCAGTCCGCTCATCACAAAGAACTTTGTCCCTGCACATCATCCAACGCACCCCTTTTCCCACCTTGCAAATCTCAATCAATCAATCAATCTCTCTCTCTCTCTCTCTCTCTCTCTTCTCTCTCTCTCTCTCTCTCTCTCTCTCTCTCTCTCTCTCTCTCTCTCTCTCTCTCTCTCTCTCTCTCTCTTCTCTCTCTCTCTCCCTCCCTCCCTCCCTCCGCGCGTGCATGCGTGCGTGTGTGTGTGTGTGTGTGTGTGTGTGTGTGAGAGAGAGAGAGAGAGAGAGAGAGAGAGAGAGAGAGAGAGAGAGAGAGAGAGAGAGAGAGAGAGAGAGAGAGAGAGAGAGAGAGAGAGAGAGTGTGTGTGCGCATGCGCTTGCATTGCACGCTCGTCCCCACACACCTTTCAACACCCTCCATGCACACCATCCGCCGCAACTTTCTCTCCCCCCACCTTGCAAACAATTCGCTTGCATTTCACACTCGTCCGCACATGCCCTTTAACAACGTCCCTGCATGACATCCACCGCGATCTTTTCTGTTCGCATGCTGTTTGCGGGGCGGGGTGAGCGGGAGATGTGAGGCAGGGTAAGCCAACTGTGAGGCAAGGTGAGCAAAATGTGAGGCGGGGTGAGCGAAATGTGAGGCGGGGTGAGCGAAATGTGAGGCGGGGTGAGCGAGAGATGTGAAGCGCACCGATGAACTTGTTGGGGCTTTCAGGATCATCCCCGAAGGCAAACGCATAGCCCAGGAAGTAAAAGCCAATGGCTGAAGCACAGGCGTCCACCAGGATGAGGATGCAGATGTTCTTGGAGAAGCGCGCCCGCACGGATCCCACGGAAAGCTGCATGCCCCAGTCACCTCCCAATCACATCCCAGCAGGCCCCAATCACATCCCAATCGCATCCAATCACATTTCAGATCCTAATCGCATTCAATCACACTTCATATCACAAACACATCCCAGAACCTAAATCACATCCCAGAACCTGAACCACATCCCAGAACCTAAACCACATCCCAGAACCTAAACCACATCCCAGAACCTAAACCACATCCCAGAACCCAAATCACATCCCAGAACCTAAACCACATCCCAGAACCTAAATCACATCCCAGAACCTAAACCGCATCCCAGGCCCCACTGACACCCCATTCACATCCCAGATGCCAATCACAACCCAATTACATCCCAGGCCCCACTCACATCCCCGATCTCGTAAATAGCTGCAAACCACCCTCACACTGCCCATCAGGACCCTACTTGTGCCATTCCTGTTCTTATGGCAAAGAGGTTCTTAAAACAAAGAGCGAAAACAAATCTTGATCGTGCCCTTCCCCCTTCTTGGAAGAAGGATAAAACACATCTTTTCACAATGGCTCGCAGCCTTGACATTTTTTACAAGATATGTGTTCCCAAGCTTGCCCGAGACGCTGACAAACTGCCCTCCTGGCATCCTGTGACTCCCGGACCTACATCTGAGCAGAGTTATCCTTTTTCCGCAGCCAAAGACTTTCTCATGTCTCCGTGCACGAAGAGTCTCTCCCTTTTCTGCCCAAACCAGTTCTTCCTTATCCAAGCCAAAGAGTCCTCCATTTCCCAAACCAAAAAGAGGCCACCTTTTCCCGACCACAACAGTTCACTTTTGCCGACCAAAACAGTTCACTTCTCCTGACCAAAGCAGTTCACCTTTCCCGACCAGAAAAGTTCCCCTTTTTCCGGCAGATGCCTTCTCCTACTGCCAAGCAAAGAGTTCTTTTTCCTAACAAAGGAGGTCTCCGTGCCCGAGCACGAAGAGAGAGTCCTCCTTATTTCCAAGCAAAGACAGTCCTCCTATTTCCCAAGCACAGACAGTCCTCCTTTTTCCCCAAGCAAAGACAGTCCTCCTTTTTCCCAAGCGAAGAGAGGCCACCTTTCCCCGAACAAGAGAGAGCCCTCCTTTAAGCGAGCAGAAGAGTTCTACCTTCCTCCGAACAAAGAGTTCTGCCTTAAACTTCGGGCCGGTACCTGTCCGCCCCCCAAGGGGGAGGGAGGGGGGGGGGACGGGGGAGGATAGGTTCCTGTTTTACTTGTGGAACAAGCAGATTGTAATGCTACCCCTCCAAAGGAAGTGAGACACAGGTGTGGAAGCCCGGCACCGCTGGGGTGGGCTCCCACACCTACTTCTCACTTCCTTTGGGCCGGACAGGCATCATACGAGTAAGAGTTGGGGGAAGTCAGAGTTGGGAGAAGGGGTGGAGAAGTGCTGGGCGAAGGGGTGGCTCACCATGGCAAACCCGCAGTGCATGAAGAACACGAGGTATGCGGAAGACAGGGTGAAGGAGGCATTGAGGTCATTTGTAGTGATCCCAGTGCCTGCGATATGCGACTCGATCCTGCCGCCCCACGCCGCACCAAAGCCTTCAGGCTCGATTTGTCCTTGTTAAAGTCGGGCTCGACCAGTTTTGGGCTCGCACTGAGAACTGCCTGATCTGTGTAAGAAACTGGAGGGAGTGCAAGATGGGCCTACACGGCACGCATTCCCACACCGGTACAATGTGCCCCACTACGGTACATCATGAGACGAACCGAATCTTGTATTCAGCAAGTACAAGTACAGATCTAGAGTGTCATTGCAGCAACACGCTTCTGCAAGGACTCTGGACCTGCACCTTGTACTGCAATCACTCTGGATCTGCAGGGCTCATGAGTGCAATAAATGGGCATGTCCGCAAGACTCGGGCACACGGAGGAAACATGCTTACCTACTACGATTGACGCAAATATTAAGCAACAGGAGTTCTGGATTGCGTGATGCCACCTCAGATGGCCCGTTGCCAGATGTTCCGCCAGAGCACAAAAGGGACAGAACTCAGACAGGGCAAGCAGGACCTTGATATTATGCTAGGCATGTCCAGGCTATGCAAGTCGAAGCGTTGACGTCCAACAGCTCTAGGGACTCTCCTCTTGTATGCTGTCACTGAGCAGAGAGGGTCTTCTAACAGGACGGAATGGACGGAGGAGACAGTCGACGTGGGGCTTAAGAGCCTGTTCTGCTGATAAAGTACTGTATTCCCTTCACATCCCTCCTGTTCATTGATGACAACCTCCGTATGGAAAAGACCCCGGAAGGGATGCCCCGGGCAATATACGGGTCTTGGCGGCGGTGTAACCTTGTATGTCTCGTAGGAGGTCGTAGCCAGCCAGACGCCTTGCAATGCATACAGATAGGAATACAGAAGGGGCATAGTGTGACTCACGTTTCATTAATATTTCTCCAGCTCAGACGGGGAGCAGGCCCAGGGGCCGACATGGTGAAGACTGCCCCGCCTGTTCCTAAGTAGGAAGGTGATCACGCTATCCCCCCCTGGACCCCAAACACACTTTGCATAAGCAAGCTTCTGCAAAAAGTCCATCATGACCGCATATACGGTGCGTCATCTCTGCCGACTAGGAGCATCGGAAGCAACCTCTGGTGAAGAGCCTCTCGATATATTTAAACCAATCAAATGAGTTCCGTTGCTACATCTTGCCTTGAAAGGAACCGTAAGATGAAAATGTTTAGGACAAGATGGTAGCGACAGTGTTATCTTCTCACGGGGGGTTCACGTGGAACACATCCACCCCATATGCTTCCGTGCTGTTCATGCACATACATCTCTGACGACATCAAGCAAAAAGTCACCTTGACCATAACACAGCGTATGAGGCACACACGATCCCTAGGATAGCAGAACGCAAAAGCCCTCGGTCTGCATAACCTAGAGCCTCCAACAGAAGTACACCATGTATCCTACGGTAAAAGTCACAGCACTATTCCCAAGCCTTAGCTAGGCAACTTCGAGGATGCAGATTGAGCTCTGCACGTTGGTCATGGCACGACACACGATCGCTGGTTACATCCGGTCGGGGTTTTAAAGATGATTTCCGCTGAGGGTAGAGCCATGTACAACACATGCAAAATACAGGCAAAACTTCCAACGGCATCAGGAGGTGGACACGGATAACAAGTCTTCAGAATACATAACGAGGACGCTGCCTCACCGCAAGGGTAAAACCCAGCGAGATCTCTCGGCGCAAAAGTCTGTACAGAACCGTCTAATTCAGGAACTGAAGAGTTCCCAAAACGCTTGGATACGCTCCAAAGGGCTTGTGAGTTGCGAGGCTTTGAAGATGGATGAGTTTCTCAAGGGAAGAACAACAGTTAGAGCCTGCCATTCGTGCATCCAGCCGTTCGCGCGGGGAGCTCACGTAGCTCGCTTATCCACATCAACTGCCACTCAACCCGCGGCACGCGAGACGGGACCAAAATTCTATGATATTTTGGACAAAATTGGCTCTCTGATTATACTTCGCCACAACATTGTAAATAGAGCGTTACAGCATTGGTGACGCTTTATTTTATAACCCCAGTGGGATAGAGTTTGCAGGAGAAGAAGCTGAATGTGGGCATGAGGGTTAGTGGGTATAATCTTGCCTCTCTCTCCTGCTGTCTTGTTTAAAATTAAGAGTGAAGCCTATTCTATGCTGTCTTGTTTCTCTCCTCTTCTCGTCTTGGGTCTCTTCAAAAGCTTGTCACCGTTCTGTGCGTTCATTTAATATAAAGAGTGAAGCCTATCCATTTGTCTATCATCACGTGCAAACCTTCTGCGATACCCCTACATTTCTTCATTGCCTTACTGCGATTCTTGTCGGGCATGTGCTTCTCCTTCTCCCCCCCCCCCCCGGGCCCCCTCTCTCCCCCCTGCCTCTCCCCCACGCTCTCCCCCCACCCCCCTTCTCTCCGTGTCAGGGGGTGTTACGAGGCTGTTTCAGCCACATCGGGACGTCAAATCAACAACAAGTGAGACACATGCCCATTGGTGGTGCAACACATGCTCGTACCAACCTGTCGCACCTTCTATTGAAGCCCGTCTGGCGCAGCGTAGTTCAGTAATTAAATTACGTAAGCTCAGTCGCTTTAGCTTGGTTCTGTAGATACACAGCTCCCTCCCTACCACCTTCCCATCGGCAGATAAAGGCTGCTACCTTCTCCTCGCCAGATTAACGCTACTGACTTCAACAAAGTTCACATTCTAAATAATATGTTGCAACGTATTATTTATCAACTGATATGTAGTACAGACGTCGGCGTGTGCTGCCTGTCCGTTGCAACATGCAAAAGGGAACACTCAATGAGTTACATGAGCTCTAGTTAACATGTGCTTCTGTTCCACAGGCCTTTGATAAGTAAAAAGAGTGAAGCCTATCCTAATCGCACACCATGACTCTTGCTTCTGTTCCATATGCTTCTGCTGCTCGGAAGAAACCTCGGCCGCCACGATCGTGTGGCCAGGGATATACCTTATATAAGATCTTGACTCCTCGGTCCTGTTGGTCCTGTGGACAAAGGGACGGTGGCCCCAGGATTCCGCATACCCGCAGGCAGGTTTTAAGGTGTGCGGTAAGGATAGGATTCACTCTTTATTCTAAATTTAAGAAGGATGACGGCACCTTTTAATACGGATGACGGCACCTTTTGACGGAGGATATGCGTCACTTTTCAGTCCAAAAGGGTCGTGTGGTCCCGTAAAATAGCCTGACCCCATCAAGTCAGGTGCGCGCACCCGGCTCCTGCGCGGGAGCCGGCTGACGTGCTCGGGATCACGTACGGAACTCCAGAAAGACCCCAAACAGTTCAAAAGGAAATGTGAGAAGATACCGTACTTCCAGGATGCATGTAGGATACGTGGTGCACGTAGAATCACGGCTGGGATATGCTCCATTTTCGACATGTGACATCAAACGGTTGGGCCCGCTTAACTCCGTCCACAGGTTCCGTCTGCAGTTGTCGTCATGATGCACGTCCACATATGCCTACAGGCCTGCCTATGTCACCTCGCATTAAAAGTAAAGGTGGCTAAAAGGACTTGCGCCTAGTCGAAGGCCATCTTTAAAGGTAAATGTGAAATATATCAGTCTCAAACCCCCGGTGCCCCAA
>KV908735.1:15000-16338 GCA_002005505.1 Botryococcus braunii
CCCAACCTCCTGTTTGCAACAAAACACACCTCCTCCTTTTGCAAAATGTCCGTAAAAGACCGCAATGAACGCAAAGGACCGCATGGCCGCATGCATCAATGGGAACGACTGTTGGATATTAGAAACAGTGTGAAGTGTGCAAGACCCGGAGAAGTCTCGTGGAGAAAATGTATTATGTAAGCACCAATAGTGAGCCCTGATCCCACTGTTGGACATTAGAAACAATGTGAAGTGTGCATGACACGGCACACGTGTAGAATTCATATTATGTAAGCCCCCCAGAGTTGCGCCCCATTCCCACCGTTGGATATTGCCCGTCATGAGGACTAGACGGGGCCACATATGGCGCCCACAAATGGTGTCTGCTCCCCCGGTGGGCGCCAGGGAGGACAGAGGGGAGGGATGCGGGGGGACAAGACACCATTTATGGCCCCGTCTAGTCATCATGATAAGCCGTATCCAACAGTGGGAACGGGGCAGCCCCCCCCCCCCCCATCCCTCCCCGGCGCCCCGCCTGCAACTGGGCTGACCACTGTTTGCTCCCATCTACCCTGTGCGTGCGTTCCGGTGTGCGTGCGTGTGTGTGTGTGTGTGTGTGTGTGTGTGTGTGTGTGTAGGTGTGTGTGTGTGTGTGTGGGCGTGCGTGCGTGCATGTGTGTGTGTGTGTGTGTGTGTGTGTGTGTTAGTGTGTTTTGTAAGAGGGGGGAAAAGGGGGGAGGTTGGGTATTTCAGAGCATACTCGCATGTGCATGTGTGTTCTATGAAAAGGGGGAGGGGGGATCGGGCATATCACCTAGTTGCATCAAGTGAGGGAGCATGAGGGGGGTCACCCTCCTTGTAGGAGCTGAATCACAGTGGCATGGCAAGTGTTAAAGCATTGAGAAGCGGATGGGCAGAATGAACCATTAATAGTACAGCACAGAAAAGGAGAGAGGAGAAAAGGAGAGAGGGAACTCGAACCACTATTGAACACGACAGGCACACTGCCGTTCGCCCTGTAGACACTGTTGCAGCCAGAGTTGCTGCTGGTTCAAGGATAGCTTGCAACTTCCAGAATCAAGATGTACCAAACAGACTTCTAGATGCATGATGTCCAAGGAAAGTGTGAGATTGAAGAAGAAGAAGAAGAAGAAGAAGAAGAAGAAGAAGAAGAAGAAGAAGAAGAAGAAGAAGAAGAAGAAGGTGGTGATGATGATAAAGATGATGATGAAGATGATGATGGTGGTGGTGGTGGTTAGTAAGAAGGCGGTATGACTTGGGCCATGGATGCACTTATAGCAGGGATAAGCCTTGGCTAGGTACCCCAGGTGGCAGACAGGAAACTTCACCTTGGCCAAG
>KV908735.1:22810-52810 GCA_002005505.1 Botryococcus braunii
ATGACCAAGCTCATACAAAACAGGAATACCATACTGGGGCTCTGAACAGTTGGCTGGCATCATAAACAGGACTCACACTGCTGTTTTACCAAAGAAGACCAACAAATCAAGTAGTACTTGACTTGCGCTTGGGTTGTCTGAGCTCTGGATGCAATTTCCAGCAACGCTCTGCTGCGTGTCCTGCCTTGCCACAATGTGCGCAGGGCTGCGCAGAAGTTTTTGTCGGGCCTGGTGACTTGGAGTCAGGGGAGTACTTTGGAGCAGGGTTCACAGGCTTAGACGGTCCTGGGAGGTCTGATATTGTCACAGCATGCTTGAAGCAGTCTTCCAAGGTCTGGGGATACTGTAGGGAGATGCTTTTCTGAAGATCAGCCCTGCAGCCAGCCAAAAATAAGTGACACAAAGTCTCTTCTGCAAATGCCTTTGGAACCTTTGACCTCAATGCATTAAATGTTGCAATATAGCTTCGCATGTCAGTCTTTCCCTGTGAGAGACTCAGCAACTGCTCTAAATGCCTCTTATGCAGCTCTACAGGCCTAAAAGCAGCAGTAAGTGCAGTCACAAAAGCTTCCCACGTCCCATAAGCAGCAAGACTCCCTGAAGCAATTAACTTAAACTGCCCAGTCCACCAATCCAACGCTAGAACGTCGTAGCCACCTCCACCGAGCGGATGCCAAGCCTACATCGTAGGTCCCCAAACACATTTCAGTCTGCATAAGCCATGGATCCAACTTCATAGGATCTCCCTCGAATACAGATGGGTATGGCAACTTGAGCGAGGGCTTCCCTGAACCTGACGAGGCTGTAGCCGATGCCGGAATCGCCGTTGGTATGGGCTGCGGCACGACCACAGATGCAGGTTGCGCGAGAGAGCACTGAATTAACATCTCAAGTCCCTTTGAAATGCTCTGAGCGGTATCAACTGGAGGGGAATGCGACGGAACACTAGATCCTAATGCAACGGCTCCTTCGAGCAGGGCACCGATATCTACCACACGCCTAAGCATACAACGAAGATCTACCCATGAACGATCTACAATTACATAAGCAAGAAGATCTATGGATGGATCTGGCTCTGCGATGCCAGGACTCGGTGCACGGACCCTCGAACTCGAACAAGGATGCCGAGACATCACAATCACGAAAGAAACGCACCACGAACGAACGACAAGGAACTAATCCTTGTCGCCGATACCACTGTAGACTATAGCTTAGCGGAAGAGGTTTAGAAGGAGACAGTGAGATGTTCGTGGTGTGCAACAAAAGAGTGTTACATGATTGATTCGCAAGCGTACTCTTAAACCCAGGGTGGATTGAATTATATCGTACTGCCACAGACGCGTGATCGGGCAACCGAGCGAAGTACCTGAGCGAGGTTGTACTGCGAACTAGATCACAAGGCAAGTCATGCACTATGCCAAGGACCCTACTAGAGCATTATACCCTAGGAAATGCTACACCACCAATAGGCAATTCACTTCAGATAATACAAGATGAGCCCACACTTGCTGCAAAAATGCCTTTCATTGTGCAATTGATAGAAAGGGGTTGTGGCCCAGAGGAGGCACAACGGTTTGCAGATTCTTTGAGTGCAGGAATAGATGTTGGTAATGAAACCACACATATCATCGAGGGTATTGTAAGGGCAATGAACAAGGCTTTGAATTTGAAAGATCAGCAGTTTCAGAATCATGTCAGCCTGGCAGCAAGGACTCAGAGACCAGCTGCAGCCACCAGCATACCAACCGCTCAAGAGAAGTCAACAAGACGGAAGATGCTGTCAGAACGTCTTCCGCCTTTAGTGAAGGGCACGTCAATCGCACTGTGGATTGACAATGTAAAGGTAATCATCAGGCAAGATGCTGCAGGTATGTCCAGTGCAGAAGTTCTGGATGCTGTGAAGAAGGCTGCCAGACATAATAATGAGGTTGCTTTGACCATTGATTCTGCTGTCGCTAATCGTCTATTGACTGATGTTAATGAATTGTTTCTGATACTAACGAGACTCTTCAGTCCTGATTCTCGTGGTCACTTGTCTGCACTTCGCGCGAAGAAGCAGCGCGACAATCAACCAGCGGCGGAATACATGAAAGAGGTGCGAGACATTGGCTACGTGCACTGGGTAGGACTGCCTGAGAAGCCAGAGACCTTTGATATGATCACTAATAACATGTCTGAGAAACACCGTGCGTTTGTTAGGGATAAATGGAATACTATGCATGTGGCAATGCAAGTGCATGATAATCCGAATCCTATTACCTTTTCACATTTGATGATTTGGGGCTTAGATTCAGATGCTGAGTACACCACCAATCAGCAGTTTAAGAAGACTGACAACAAAAATGCAGGCAAGGCTAACCATGTGCAGGGGGAGTCTGACAAAGACAAACGACAATTCAATGATGGCAGAAACCACCATTATCGCGGTAGAGGGCGTGGGTATGGAAGAGGCCCACAGGTAAACTATAACCAGGGTTTTCAGGAGAAGTCCCCATGGTCATTCATGTTGCAGCTCCATGTGTCAGATGAGGAGTCAGAATCCGATTCTGGCGTGGATGTAAACATTTGTGATCTGGAGCCCGACACTGAAAAGTCCAAAAAGAAGAAGATTGATCCCGCGGTAAGTGAAGGTTTCGTACCGGTCGAGATTATTAACAAGAAGTTCGCAGATTATGTTCCAGCACCTGAGAGTGGGAATGTGAGAAAAAGAAAGGTGACCCCTCTCACTCCTGAAGCTGCAACTGCAACTGCCAGTGATGTTTTACCATTACCTCCCACGCCAGTAGGGGAGCAATATCCAAAACTGCCTGCAGATTCAATGCCTTTGACAGAAAATATGTTTATGCATGATGTAGATATGCTGTTAAGACATGCAGCCACTAACTATGCACCTGCAACGAGGACTCCTGGTCCTCGGAAGGTAATCCGTAAGCCGAGGGCGGCTATCAAGAGTCGCACCTCTCCAAGGAAAGTTAATGATGATGTTCCAGCGAAAGCTACCAGACAGAAAGGTGTCAGAAAAGGTAAGGTAGCTGCTGTGAAGGCTCTTGGGCCAGTTCCACTTGTGAATGCAAAAGGCAATAGTCCGTCTGCAGTACCAGTCATCCAAACTCAGCAAGAAGTTCCTAGCGTCAACAAAGGTAAGCGCCTGATGACGCCCGTGGAGCTACTGCATTTTGATCAGTGCAAGGAAGGTCCTGTCAGTACTCCAACTATGCAGCCTGCAAGTGCAGAGCACCAGGTACCTGTGTATGTGCAGCAACGTACAACACATCCCACTGCATTCAAGCATGTGCCTTTGTATAGTGATGAATGCTGGACCTTGCCACTTCCTGATTCGACCCGTCTTGCAGAGCGTCAAAAGGGGTGGACTTGGCCATGGAGGTTTGCGATGTTTGATCCCACCATTCACACATTTGATAAACCCCCATATTGGCCAGAACATTTGCCTAGGCCGGCAGCCCACACTGGTTGGCCTAGTGGGGATAGTGTAGAGCCTGCTGATGTGTTTTATCCTAACGGAATGATCAAGCCGTGCTCAGCGGACTTCAAACCCGTCTTGCAGCAACCGCCTAATCAATTAAACGAAACACACATGGCGCGGTTCAATGCAGAGTACATGAACACACTCGAGCCTATTTGGCAACGCACCCCCCACACAAACAATTACACTGCAGTGGATGCCACCAGTCTACCAACCCATAGAATGATTACAACTCGTTCGGTTGTAAATAACAAGAGTGTGGTTGTAACGGTGGCGCCGCAAGTACAGCTGACACGCACCCATCTAGATGTGTTGGCTCTTGTTCAGGATTCATCGTGGCCTAATCCTAGGTTTGTGAATTGGGCCATTGATATCAATGATTTACTAAGGATGAAGGAGAGCCAGCCTCTCCCTCGTGAGCATGTGGGCGCGCAGATGTCACCTGGCGAGACCCGCAAGGAGATTGCCAATCATGCACTATGCATGAGACACTTACACGCTGAGCAACTCTTGAAGGAAGCTAGAGCCGTCACTGGAAGACAGTATGACAGCCCTTTCTTTCCCCATGCTACTGGTCCTATTTTTGCTGATGACTTGACTTCTGTGGCAACTCCTGCCAACAACACCGCTGCAGACCCTTCTGCCGTGCTTGCGTGTGACAATGAAGAACTCAATGAGATCCTATGTAACATGTTGCAAGGAGTTGGTCCAATGTCAGGGACCTCTTATGAAACGTTGCCACCCAACTGCTTTGCCATGAACAATAGGCGGCCGTACAGGGCAGAAAATTTCAGGGCAGCAGACTGTGAAGAAGCGCGCACCCCGCGCACCAACCACCTTTATTCTTCCATCAACCCGAGAGTCGTATTGCCAACTCTGTTATCACAACCACTCTTGCAGGACTTGTAAAACTGAGCAAAAACCCCAAATTTCCTAAGTTTGTTGATGCTTGTGATGACTTATTTTCTCCCAAATCCGTAGACGCCCAACACACACTGGTGAAGATTGGGTCCGCCTTAAACCTTGTTGCAGCTGAAGAAAATATTGCTTTCACCTGCTCCTGCAACGGCCAGGAGCTGCCTGCGCAAGGGGGGGGGAGTTCTTCCACGCTGGTGCAGGCACCCCCAATCAGACCAGTGCAGGGATGGGGCAACCTACTGCAGGGCTTAGTCCACCAACTGCAGGGATGTTTCAACACCCAATTTATATTGAACCACTTGACTGCATTCCAGCTAAGGCTTTCAACAGTAACGATATTCCTATTGTTCAGCTTTTGACTCCAGCGATGCAGATTGCTGAGGCTTTTCCTCAGCCACTAACTTCGGATTTTGCACAAGTTGCAATCAATCAGGTACCCACCATCTTCATTCCGACAGCTTCCATGCCTGAGTTCAAGTTTGCATTCATGAAACTTGCAATTTCCAAAGATTCCAAGCCCACGCAATTTTCGCCCATGGCGGTACGTACTGGTCATTTTGACACGGGCTGCAATGTAAATTTGATGAGCGCCAAAGCTTATGCAGCCAATCAGCATTTATTTTCTAGTGAACAAATCAAAGGTATCCGCCCATTTCGCATCAATATGGCAGATGGTAGGAGCCATACCATGACAATGCGTGTGGTTGAAGATGTCATTATGTGTATGGATAAAGCCTTTCATGTTTCTACGTTCTTGATCATTGATAACCTAGCTATTGACTATTTGATAGGTTGGGCATTTATGCTACAGTATGATGTCCAGTTAAAGCCTGCCAGATCACAATATGCAATAGGCTTGCCACGTGACAACATACTGGATCCCTCGCACAATCCCAGCCGTGAGTACCAACTGCTTCCCCTGTCGTTCAAAACTAAACGGATGACCCTAGTGGTCGCATCCTAGTGTGACGGGGAGGACAGGTCTTTTTCACTGCCAATATTTGTAATCAGCTATCATGGAACTTTGTTTTGAGTGTGTATTTGACGACCGCACGTACGAGCATCGCGTGCCGGATGAAATTTATGATTTCGATGAAATTATTCAACTAATGAGAGAATGCAGAGTGGATACAGCGGTCCTTCCATTTTCTCTCAAGTTGGGAGGATACACTTCCTCCAGTGGTAACCCTGCTGAAACCCCTCTCTCTTCCACACTTGCTTCTATGCATGAAGTGGAACCGTATGACATGTTGTCTGATGCTTGTCCTCGCTTGTGTGATATTAAAGTCACCCCACAAACTAGTAGCCTGGATCCTGATAAGCAAAAAGACATTGAAAACCTGTTGGAAGAGTTTGCTGAATTGTTCAGCTCTGGCAAAGATGATTTAGGTTGCATTTCTGATCCCAATATATGTCATCAAATCCATCTCAAGCCAGATTCGTACCCACCTTCCAAATTCCGTAACATGTCTACGTATTCTGAGAGAGAGAAAGAATTTTTGTTTGGTGAAGTGAAAATGTTGCTTGACCTTGGCATTATCAAGCACTCCACTTCTCCTTGGGTTTCTGCACCTGTAATTGTGAAAAAGCACGATAACACCCTTAGACTGTGCATTGACTTCCGTCCACTTAATGCGTGTACTGTCTCAGATCCCTATCCTTTGCCTTTAATTGAAAGCATGCTTAGAAAGATGGCTCCTGCAAAATATTTCTCCGCCATGGACATTGCTTCAGCATTTTGGCAAGTTCAAATGCATCCGGAACATACCAAATATACTGCATTTGTGACACATGAAGGAAAACATGAATGGCTGAGGATGCCCTTTGGTTTGAGAAATGCTTCAAGTACATTTCAACGTCTCATGGACAATGTGCTTGGTGCTGCCCTCTTCTCTCATGCTTACTTGGATGACGTGCATGTATTTTCGAACACTTGGGAAGATCATGTTAGACACATAAGGGACACTTTTGAGAAACTTGTTCACCACAAAATCAAACTTAAGAGACCTAAGTGCATATTTGGTGCTGAGTATTTGAAGACTTTAGGGCATGTAGTAGGACAAGGTTGCTTGCGTCCTGACCCTGATAATGTTGCAGCAATACTAAATTTGCCTACACCTAGAGATGTCTCTACCACTAGGTCCGTGCTAGGTGCTGCTGGATATTATCGTGAGTATGTGGAGAACTTTGCAAGAATTACTGAACCTATGTCCCGCTTGCTTAAAAAGACTTCTGTATTTCATTGGACACCTGACTGTCAGGTCGCTTTTGAACAAGTGAAACATCGTCTGGCATCTGAGCCAGTGTTGCGTGCTCCGAATTTCAATTTGCCTTTTATTCTTACGACTGACTGGTCAAAGACGGCAATAGGTGCCGTGTTGAGTCAGCCGGATCCTGTCAAAAATGAGAATGGCATTCATTTTGGTCACCCTGTTGCTTTTGCCTCAAAAACCTTGAAAGACGCTGAAAGAAATTATTCACCTACTGAGGGTGAGTGTCTTGCACTTGTGTGGGCCTGTGAGAAATTCCGTCCCGGGAAGGGCCCTTCTTACATGGCAGACGTTTTATTGCGTACACTGATCACTCGCCTCTTCAATACCTTGACTCAAAGAGGCACTCAAACAGCAAGTTAGAGCGTTGGGCAATAAGATTGCAGGAATTTGACATAGATATCAGATACAAGAAGGGTGCTGATAATCTTGTTGCTGACTGTCTCTCGCGTTGTGTGCATTCTGAGGTATTGCATGTATGTGCTGTGACTCCCACCTGGCAGACTAACCCCCAGAAACAGAGTGATTTGGATTCAATACCTTGTGTCATTTGTGGATTCCCTCAAGGGGATGACAACATTGTGCTTTGTGATGGTTGCAATAGATGCTTTCATCTTAGATGTCTTTTCCCTCCTCGTTCGACTGTTCCGGGAGGATGTTGGTTCTGTCCTGCATGTGATCCCTACCTAGGCAAGGGGGGAGAACTAAAGATTGAGGAGCTCAGGAAGATTGGAACGCCACTTTGCCACCACAGACATGATCCGTACAGGGATCCTTTGTTTATGGAGTACATACAGTCAGAACATAATTTGGACATGTTGGTTAGCCTTCCTCCAAAGCTCGCAGCAGAAATTAGAAGAAGAGGATCCTACTTTACTACACACCCATCAATTCCAGATTGGCTCATGGTCTTTAAGAAGATCAGAGGTAAGCCCCCGCGATGGTTAGTGTGTCCGCCCGTTGAGTTTCGTTGGGATGTTATAGCAATGATACATGATGTTCTTGCGCACCCTGGCATTGCTCAAACTTTGGTAGTATTGCATTTGCATTTTCATTGGCCTGGAATCAAGGCTGATGTTGAACTTTTCGTACGTACATGCGAACCCTGTCAGAAGGCGAAAGCCGCAACTCCAACACCACCTCTCATGCAAAAACCTGCACTGTTTGGACCTATGAATCATGTTCACATTGATTTATTTGGACCAATCCCACGCATGTTAGCAAAGGACAAAAATGGCAAACATGATAAGTCAAAAATCTGGGTTGTGGTCATGGTTGACTATTTCACTAAAGTAGCTGAACTCATGTCCATTGATGATAAAACCCCTTTTTCAGTATCCCGTGCCTTCTATCATGCTTGGATTTGTAGGTATGGCGTGCCTGCAGTGCTAACCTCTGATAATGGGAACGAATTCGCTGCTGACTTCGCACACATGCTATCTCGCCTTGGTATCTATCACATACAAATATCTCCAAACCATCCTTCTGCTAATGGCGTAGTAGAACGGCTTGTGCAAACTGTCAAAAACATGTTACAGAAGCACTACAATGATCATCCCACTGATTGGTCTTCGTCCCTGCCCATTGTGTTACAAGCGTACATGTCTCGCAAGCACACGTCACTCCGCAACTTTTCCCCAGCTGAAATGTTGTATGGATTTGCTCCAAAATTGCCTTTAGCTGTGAGAGACGTGCTTGTAAATGTGGCAGAGGCCCTTTCCCCTGAACATCATGTGTGCAACTTGCAAGACCGTCTGATAGAGCAGTATGATCAAGTGGCCCGTGCTTTGGACTATGCCATGCACAAAAACATTGTTGGGCGCTCTCTCAAGACACGTGGTAAACGCAAATGCACAGATCTTCAGGTGGGAGATTTAGTTTTAGAACTCACACCCATTTCTGGCCCTTTACAAACTGGACTTAAGGGTCCCTTTGAAGTTGTGTCTCTCAATGACTCAAAAACGATTGCTGTTTTACGCACTGGCAAAACTAGGTTCAAAGAAGCCAGGCTGTTCAAACGACACACTTCACACTGAAATTCCACGAACCGCTTCGTGACTGGGGGGGGAGAGTGCACAATACAAGAGATTACGAATTTCAGTATGTCACTGAATTCGCTCCCAACAATCATCACGCAGCGCTTCGGCAGTATGAAATCTTCAACCGCCTGGAACTTGAGCACTAAATGTGGGGGTAGTAGAAGTAATTTCCTCTGCAGGTGCATGGAGTTTCATTGATTTGCAGCACTGACCATAGAATGTCAGAGAGCCTTCAGATATCTGGCAGCACTCTACAGGTCATGTTTTGGGGCTTTCCCCATGTCTTTTATAATGCTTTTATACTTTGGGGCTTCCCCCTTTTCTTGCAGTAATGCTAACGCATGGCCTCTGGCCTGTACCTTATCTTGCTGTACCTTATTTTCAGGGGCTTCCCCCTCATTTCGTCTTTTGGATTTTGTTTTATGGCACTTGCGCCTTTTCACATATTGGCACTTGCGCCACACTAATGATTTTGTCTTATGGCACTTGCGCCTTTTCAGATATTGGCACTTGCGCCGCCTTTATGATTTTATCTTTTTGGCACTTGCGCCAGCATCCAGAGGGATCTTCAGAATATTCGGAGCTTCCGGGGTTCGTGATCTGGGTGGAGCTGGGAGGGTGAGAGAGTGAGAGAATCCTTGGGATACCACAGCAACTCCCCTTTGTGTCATTATTCTCGTACGGTTTGGTTTAGTCGTCCGTAGTCGACCTCGGTTTGTCCGTCCGATTCGTCGGAGGTCGCACGTTTCCTTTATATTTTCATTATGACTGAACCAGACACCACCAAGAAGTCCTTGGCCAACACAGTCACTCAGTGTGACTTGGTCAAGAGAACCTTGCATTTACATGACATTATATCTTAGTTTCCTCGCATGACTGATAGGGAGATTATGAGGGATTTCTTCAATGACCCATTGATTACAGATACTTTGCACAAAACAGCATCTGACTTACAGAAGTTTGTTTCCAAAGTTGCTAAGATGCACCAGACATTTGAAAAACAGTTGGTCAACCCCCTTCAGACGACTGGTTATGGGGACTTGGAGGTGGGCCAGACCCTTTTTGGATCACTACATATATGTCGTGAGTTAAATCATGATGTGTGTTTAGTGATCGTTCACGTGAGTAACGTCGGTCACGGTGATCACGTGAAGTCCCAGGCATACCCAGCCCGACTGGTCCGTCAGCCTAACGGGTTGATATACTGGGACGTGTGTGTGTATGCATGTGTATATATAATCGAGAGGAGTTGTGTTTTATCAGATCAGACGGAGAGTGTGATATGTGGAGACAGTATTACAAAAAGGGGATGGTCCAGGGAAGAGCACTGCTGGATCATGAGAGTAGTGACGAGAAAGAGAAACAAATTGAGCAGTCTGCAGTTATTCAGCCTCAAGAACAGCCGCAGAACTTGCAGCAACAACAACCTAAGAAGAAAAAGAGAAGCAGGACTCGTGCTGAGAGGAGAGAGAAGAAGGCAGCCAAGATGGTAGCAGACCTGCAGAGCCTTGAGATTAAGAAGGAAATTATGGATTCAGACTATGAGTTTGAATGGGAAGAAGTACAGCAATGATATGAAGATAGTTCCATCTGATTTGTTGCATCAGCAAAGTAATTCATACTACTGATTTGGAGCAATGGAGCATTATCTGAGCAGCAATGTTGAACAATGAGCATTATTGAATAATGGTTTTATGCAACTTCGAGCAATGTACCTCAGCAGAATTGAGACAAGCACCAAGGACTTGTCGTATCAGCCTTGGAATGATTTGTTTTACTTGATTGCACTTACAGTTATTTTAGAAGAGCACATGATGCCCTCAACACTTATGACAATTTGGAGATGGTGAGCAAGATACACTTGTGTCAGAACCTAAGTTAAGCATATTGCTCGCGGTCCAAGTGTTTGGTTTATAAATTAATTCAGATGTCTTCTATTTGGCGAGTGTCATGGCAGTTTATTTGGCTTAAGATAGGCTGTCACAGCATCAGTAAGGGCATCATTCATATTGCAGACATTATGAGGTACACAATTGTACAGCTAAGGTTTAGTGCCGTACACATATGGTACAACCTTGCCTTGTTTACAAAAACAAGGACAATGTAATTTTTGGATCAGTACACCATTGTTTGTTGGTTGTTTGTTGTAAAGCCCAGGCATCCACAACTTAAGCAAACTAGAATAGGCCGTTCACGTATAGAGATTTCTAAGGGAGGCCTGCGGCGTCTATAACAGCTGGAAGAGAAGGAGGCCTTACGGACACGGATAGGGCATTCCATTCACTACATTACTTCGTTGTGTCTCGTTCGTCTCAGCCGTCAAAGGCAACCTTCTGGTATAACCCCCTGTAACGAGCTACTGCGGTTTTTCAGCGACATTGCTAGCTTAAGTGTGTATCTGTATACTATATATAGTATACAGATCAGATAGTATATAGGATCTGTAGTATATAGTATACTAGCTGCTAGTATACTACAGTATAGTATACTAGTATATATGTGTGTATCTGTATACTACAGTATACTAAGTGTATATAAGTGTGTATCTGTATACTATAGTATACTAACTGCTAGTATACTATAGTATAGTATACTAGTATAAATATATGTATATACTAGACCTAATATATATTTGTACTTTCCTAGGCCTGCGACATCACAAGGAGAGGTGCAGCCACGTGGAACTGACTTGATGGCGCTGGGCATTTGGTGTGATCATGAATAGTTCATGAATAGTTTGAAGGAGTCAACTCGAGCATACCGTGTTTGAAGTCACAAACTCAAACATGTGAAAAGACTGACAGTCATCCTGATGTTTTGGTCCTCGTGAGGATCACCGCTGCGCCAACATGTTAATATATGCATGTACATATAATTTTCAGCAGTACTCATTAGACTATATATAGTCTAATGCTGCTGTGATTATATATAATCACAGCAGCACAAGTGTACTTTCGTACTACATACAGTTTCGTACAATACACTTTCGTACTATATAGTGCTTTTCATGCATGTTTTCATAGTGTATATACTATGAAAACCTACATGTAGATAAAGATAGTGATAATGTTTTACAATCAAGTTGACTTAGTGTGAGGCCTCTTAAGGATATGTAGTTTCGAACCCACATTGTCGATGATTTGTAGCAAAAGCGCCTAATTTGCTAATAAGCATGGATTCATCATGATGGAGATCGAAGTCATCTAAAGATCTTCTATGAATTACTCCTAATTTGAGTCACATATGTTTAGTGAAGAGCAGGACACATATGTGACTCAAATTAGGAGTAATGTATAGAAGATCTTTAGATGACTTCGTATCTCAAGAGTTTTAAGCTCAAATGGTCACGAAAACGGGGTTGAGTCGTCCTAAAGCGTTATGCTAGATACCTAGCTATAGCATAACGTGCCCACATATGTCCTAGCCAAATTTGGAGTTTGCAAATTTATGTTGTGCGGTTAGACTAGTGTTGAATGAATTGGTCAATACTGTACTTAGTGACATTCCCTGTCACATGCCATCAACAGCAGTGTAAACTATAGCCTTTATAGCCCTTTATGAACGGTATGGATCATACTCGTACCTCAATGACATAACACGTGACTTGTACGATATGCGTTCTCAATAGACATTATGTATGGTAGTACTTTAGGATCCCTGCAGTCCGAGCCATCCCTGGGCAGCCCAGGAACGGCTCGGTACTTGTCCGAAGCATGTTGGTATCCTTGACCAACCTCTACTGTTGGAGAGTGCTGTGTGCTGTTCCTGGAAACGTTGTAGCGTGGACGGTTTTTCCCACGGGCTACGAACTGACGCTGCCGTCGTGCCATCACTGCAGGTGTGTTTAGGATTCTCAAAGTCGTTCCAGATATGATTGTGCTCAAACATTCAGACCAGTTAGATATTACTGCAGTGTGCATTGATGAGAGTGCATGACGAGAGCGCACTGAATGTTTGACCTCATTAAGACTTATGTTGAAGTCCACCGTTGTGGCGGTAAGATAGTTTCACTGTACAAACATCACAAAGAGACCTTGCTGAGTTACTGATGAACTATTATTGTATTCTAGTGACGTAAAGTGGACATCGCAAGGCCTCTTTGGTGCTGAACTCTGCTATCAGGCAAGGCGTAGTGTTACGTGGTCTTTAGCAAGAGTGAGAGCAGTTAACATCATTTGTAAGACTTGTCCGAAGCATGTTGGTATCCTTGACCAACCTCTCCTGTTGGAGAGTGCTGTGTGCTGTTCCTGGAAACGTTGTAGCGTGGACGGTTTTTCCCACGGGCTACGAACTGACGCTGCCGTCGTGCCATCACTGCAGGTGACGCCGCAAGCAGAAATGCTTGAACTAGGCTTCACTCTTAATTTTAAATGAGGCAGAGGACGGCCGGCTCTAACGCTGTCGTGCTCTGCAGTGATACGGATCATATCATGGATGCCAACAATGAAAAAATGAAAGAACTACTAACCCAAATTCGGGAAGTCAGAGGCGCAATAAAGCAAGCAGAGAAGGTAACATCAACCAAGAAAGAATGATGTGCTTCGTTTGGCTCTCTATCGGTAATACCATGGTGATACCTGGCCAGGAGGACAGCATGCCAACGTTGCGCAGTTGCATCGTCTTCCGAATGCCGGATGTACATGTCCCTTTAAACGGAGCTATACATATGACTTCACAAACTTCACTACCCCCTTAACTTGAGGACGCGGCATCATTTGCTTACGAATGTGGGCTCCTGTTGTCAAACATGCAAACAAATGGAGCAATATTCTCATCTTCATTCGGTTTGGGGCGGATAGGAATTGTCTGATTTGCAAAAGCGCCTTGACGAGCTTCTCGAGGAATTACTCCAGCAAAATCAAGAATCTTGTTCCCATGAGGTTCCTACTTCACCCGGGTCCGCGAGGTTAAACTCTCCCGAGGTAAGAGCCGCGCCAAGAAATCTCCTTTCGCATAACATGGGTTCGAACTTTCTTCCGAAACAACCAGGGTGGGAACTGGGGTTTTAGGGGTTGGTTCCCTTTTATGTCTTTGTGTTGCGGACGGTTGTAACGAACTTCCTACTTCCACAATATTCATCAGTTGCAGGTCTGATAATTTGTGGAACAGGACTTTAAACTTCTGTTCCTCAAATTTCTATACAACCTGCCGCTACATAATTTGTAAAAACCTAAGAATAATAATATCTGTATAATATAATGAGAGTTCAAATGAACCAGGCTTTAAGATACATCCAAATTCAATTGGCAAGCTTTCCATCTGAATTTGGATGTATCTTAAAGCTTAGAGAATTTGAACTCTTATTGTATTCTACACATATAATTATTCTTAGGTTTTTACAAATTAAGCTCAAGCTCAACAGTCAGCCAAATGGTTCTAGTGCTGTGATATTGTTCGACTTCTTCAGTACCTGTTCAGTTGCTGGGGGAACATCGGCTATAATATGTTTTTTTTTTTTTTTTTCTTTTTTTTCTTTTTTTTTTTCTTTTTTTTTTGTTTTCCGCGTTTCAGATATCGAGATTCGAAAGGGAAATCGTCTGCTTAAGCTAGTTTATGCAGTATACTCCCCATAGAAGCAACTCGGATGCAGGCGAGTCCCCGTGCTCGAGCCTCCAGAGGGATCCCCAGACACCAGCGAAAGGGTCCCCCGCGGGATGGGGGGTGGGGGTTGGGAACACAGAGAAGGGAGGGGGGTGACACAGGGCAGAGAGGGAGAGGGAGAGAGACGGGGGGACGGGGAGAGGGAGGAGGATGGGGAGAGGAAGGGGAGGGGAGGGAGGCAGGGAGGGAGTCAGAGAGGGCGGGAGGCGCGGAACGGCGTGCGCGGGCCGACAGGTGGTAGGGAGGGAGGGCGGGCGTCAGGGTGGGCGGGCGAGAGGGTTGGAGGGAGGGCTGACGGAGGGCCGGGCGGGTGGGAGGGCGGGCGGTAGGGGTCCTGGCTGCGTTGCCGTGCAGTTGTGCATGAGTTCCAATGATGGTGGCCTTATGTGTATTGCTTCCTGTGGTAGGAGGAGAACACAGCGCTGCGTCCTGATTCAGACAACATGCGTAAGCGAAGGTTCGAGGCAACACAGCGCATCACAGATCCAGCGTTTCTGACGCAACGGGGCTTGGATGTCCCGGCGGCCAACTGGGCCCCTTCGCACAGGTTCGACAGGCTTTTGGCGAGAAAAGAGAGAGCCCTGCGCCAAGAACGTGGGCTCGCGATGAGCGAAGCGGCCGGTCCATTTTCCGACACGCCTTCAAGTCAGCATCACCCACCCGATGACGCGGAAGCGACCAATGGCGCGGAGGCGGTACCCGCAAAGTGCCAGATTCCGGCCGACCCTTTCAGCGGCAAATACACGACATCGATCCGCGACTTGTGGAATGAGTACACCGTGGGCATCAAGGGGCAGCCCTCCATTCAGCAGCTGGAGTGTGATCACGGAAACAATTGGAAGTACTGGAAAAAGAAAAACGAGGAGCTCGTCTTCGACCCTGACAAAGACTACGCGAAGGGCAAGATCACACGGCTGGCCACAGAGCCCGAGGGATGCAGGAAGGACCCATGCAAGACTCGAGAGCAATGGCGGACTTCCTGGTACAGATACTGTTGTGTGACCAACCGGCTGAAGCTGTATGTCGAGGTCTTGATGGGGACACCAACTCAGATGTCAGAGCATAAGGCCGGCGATGCCGCCTGCCGCATTCTCGAGAGGGAGATGGCCGATTCAGGGATCCGGAGCCTGAAGGTTTTTCTCGTGAAGCATTTGCAAGACCAGAACACCAAAGCTATGAAGCAGGACAAGGATCTGCCGGAGAAGCTGAAGAAGCGCCTGGCCGTATTGGACAATGCGGCTGCTACGTCTACGTGATGGTGCTGCGACAGGCACGTGATGGTACTGCCATATCTTCGTGACGGTACTGCCATATCTACGTGATGGTACTGTCATATCTACGTGATGGCACTGACGCATCTTCATGATGAGGCGAAAGTAGGTAGAGATGAGTTCTCGACCCACCCCCCGGGGGGCGGGGGTAAGGGAGGGGTGGTGTAATGCACACGGTGCGCCGTATGCAACGAGCTTGTGTCCACGTGGCAGCAGGCAGACTTGGAGCAGTGCCTCGGTGGTCTTAAGCGGTGTTTCAATTACTAGGACGCTACCACCATGTATGTTGGAAAGAATGTGTATGCGGCACCTAAGCGAACATGTTACCGCCCTCCCTTCACAAACGGGTCGCTTAGCCTGATACAATTGGAGCGTAAGTAATCATGGTGCTGGCTAGCCACCCAGATAATAGCAACATGAGTGCGTAAATCCTATGTGAAATATATACATCCTCCAGTCCCCCTTCCCCTTTCCCTCCCCCCCCCCTCGCATCTCCCTTTTCTCTCTGGCGGTCGCGCACATGTGCGGCTGCATCTCTCTCTCTCTCTCTCTCTCTCTCTCTCTCTCTCTCTCTCTCTCTCTCTCTCTCTCTCTCTCTCTCTCTCTCTCTCTCTCTCTCTGTGTGTGTGTGTGTGTGTGTGTGTGTGTGTGTGTGTGCGCGCGCGCGCGCGCGTATGTGCATGCGTGTGTGTGTGTGTATGTGTATGTGTGTGTGTGTGTGTGTGTGTGTGTGTGTGTGTGTGTGTGTGTGTGTGTGTGTGAGAGAGAGAGAGAGAGAGAGAGAGAGAGAGAGAGAGAGAGAGAGAGAGAGAGAGAGAGAGAGAGAGAGAGAGAGAGAGAGAGAGAGAGAGAGAGAGAGAGAGAGAGAGAGAGTGCGCGCGCGCGCGCACGTGCGCATGCGCCCTGTCCCAGTGACAAAATAATGTAATGGGAATGGGTATCACAACCTCAGCAAGTGACCATTGATGTGACCAAGCTCATACTCATCGTTGCCTCTCGACGTCAGAGAGGTGGACGCTCAATATGGCCAGTGTTGGAATAGAATTCCAAATGGGCACTTGATCCAATCTCCATTGGCTTTTCTGAGAACTCCAACGAGGTTCAACTTGTGTGGCTTTCTTGCACAAATTTGCTTCCTTTCGAGTCGGCATAGTCCCGATCGTGGCGCAGTCTGGGCTGAAATGTGATTTGCGTTTGAGTTGCCAGTTTAAGCACCGCCTCGTCTAGGTACACATGGGATCTTGTAAGCAAAGCTATACGAGAAGAAGAAGAGAGACTGGGAGATCATTACTACTGGCGTGCCATGCCCAACGTGCTGCTTGGCATGCGTTACAGACACTTAAGAAACAATCGGGTTCAAAGCTGACTCTTGCTCTTGCTCTCGCTCTTGCCATATACTTTTGCACAGCAGGGGGACCGGCGTTAGCCCCTTCCAGCAAGCTTCTGCTGCGTTGCCCATTACCATGTATGCCTATTGCTATATACGTGCCTTGCCCACTACCATTTTTAATGCCCATTGCTATTTACGTGCGTTGCCTATTAAAATTTATGTCTGTTGGTATATACGTGCCTTTCCCCTATTACATTTATGCATATTGCTTTGTACGTGCCTTGCCCATTACCATTTATGCCTATTGCTGTAAACGTGCTCTGGGCCACAGAGGGTCCAGGATCGGCACCGCCAGGTCCCACCTCCCATGCCCGTGCCGTGGACTTGCGTCACCCAAACACCCTCCCTCCAAAGCAGCATGCTAAGGTCCTCCACTGCCGCGCTGCCTGCCGCTGTGCCTACCAGGGCACACTGCTGCGCACGGGCCCATCGTTCCATGCAGCTTTCCATGAAGGTCACCACTCTGTCCGCGGCATAGTCGAGGCACAGCTCTTGGGCACACCTCTGGAGAGGATTTTCAAACCCGTTGAACACCGCCGTTGGATGAGATCGTGACTTAGGAAAATCGCAACTACAGGAAGATCGCAACTTAGGAAAAGCCGCAAGGGCTGAGATCATGACTGTGCCACGCCTCATACCCTCACGCACCCAGGAGATATAAATTGGCTTTTATTCCAACGTGTTCGCCATGGCTCGCGAGTCTGTTGTGGCCACTTGCAGTAAAGCAGGCCCAGCGAGTGCCATCGCTGCCATCTCCACGACCAGGTCCCGATCCCCATTGCTTATAACGATCCCACAGCCCCCTAAATTGCTGACGTGCTGGATGCCTGGGGCGACCATAAGTCACCGACCAAGCTGTTCGCTGCACACATCTCCTCCTCATGTGGCTATCGTCGGCTAGGCAACGCTCTGCAAGAGCAACCTCACCTCACCTCATGATCAGCTCGGCAGCGCATCACCCAAGCCGCTCGGGCCGAGATGCGGCCTTTTCCATGCCTGTGGCTTTTCACGAACCTCCGTCGCCCTGCAAACCTCCGTCTTTATGCATGGGAGGAAGGTCGCGATCTTTACATCGACACTGTCGGCTTGTCCCTTTTCACCGCAGCCAGCTCCCCCATTTGTGCCCCGGGGGAAAGGAGGAGGGGGCTGCCACTCGTGCTGCTAAAGATAAGCAATCCCGATGTGCCTTCTTGCTGGCGCACCACGGCCGTGGATGGTCTGTCCAGCAAATTCTTTCGGCGCATATGGCAGTTGCATTTGGCTTTGGGCTGTGGGCCTTCGCAAAGCATTGGGCTGTGGGCCTTCGCAAAGCATTTCCAAGGGGTCTGAACCAAGCCTTATTCACATAGTGGTAAGATATGGAGGGTCCTGTGTTATTCGTCGGGTCTTGGACCTGCGGTAGTGGGCTGCCGCCCTCGCTGCGTGGTGCCACCGAGTTAGTGGGTGTGACAGTCAGGTTGCATGAACCTTTAGGGTTGGGGGAGGGCTCCTGCGCCGTTTGCCACAATTGTTCATCCATGATTGAAAGGCCAAGTAGATCAAGACGCTGGGCAGATACATGATTGCATGCAGGTGCATGTTGTGGGGTTAGGATATGGTTACCTTTTTATTCTTAATACATGATACATAATACATAGATACTAAATAATACATGATACATGATAAATACGTAAGGTACATTATGTACAAAATTATGTGTGTCCAGCCAGAAGAGACGGATGAGATGACTATGTGGCTTATTGAAGAACATTCTGGTAAGGGCCGTTGGAGCGACCTGATCAGGTGGATCACGAGTTGCGGAACACAAGTTCAGGCACAGTTTCCTTAGTAATGAGGATCGAGAGACAACCACAAATCTCATATGCTGTCAGCGTATCAGGAAGGGGTGAGAAGTCGCAATGGACTTCATTGGCAACTGGGAAGCTCATCTTTTGACACAGTGGGGAATCTTTCCTGTCAGTGCAGCAATGGAAACAGAGGTAATCCGTGCGCTCGGAAGACCCTTGTTCAGATATTTCAAAAACTCATGCATTGGCCATGCTTTCAAGTTCCTCCAGGGGAAATCCCGCTCCCGCAGCCCTGCGTGCATAGGATACTCCCCAAGCAGAGAAATGCTCTTGCTCCTGAGGAGGGGGGGGGGGGGCAAACCTCCGTCCAGCTGCGCACCCCCCACTCTCCCCCCTCCGTCCCTCACTCTCCCCCCCCCCCTCTCGCGTGCACAAGGTGCCATTCCTTAACCTTCTTGCAAAAAAAGGCATAGACTTTCCGTCTATCGCAAAGTCTAAATACATCTTCAAATACAGTCCCCTCTCTGCCCACCCCCCCTGCGGGGGCGTCCATCTCTCCCCCCCCCCCCCCCGCCCACTTAAATGTTAATGTATGCAGGCAATCCAAAACGAAGCAAACTGTAAGCTACGCCACCTGACAAATGCTGTTATACAGTGCAGCAAGACACAGAAGCATCTAAGGCTCGGCCAGGGTACACGGCGCAGTAATACCACCGTGCATGTGTCCCAGACTGGGACTCCCAGTGTGCTTTTTGAAGCTCAGTTCAACTTGGAAATACTATAGACAGAGCACACCTATTAATTTTCTGTATGATGCGCATTTTTAAGAAGCCAAAGCAGCAACTCGCATCCCACAAACCTACAGCTACTTTTTCGTTGGTGTCTCCTGAAGTCCTTCGTTGTTTGGCAACTCGCTGACTGGCGCATCACCCATGTCAGTGTCCAGTATACCCTTGGCTAAGTCTGCTCGCAACTTCTTTTGTTCCTTCCTAAGTTGTCGTCGCTTCGACTTCCCGGTACGAGCTCCAGACACCAGCAGCCTTTCTCTCTTTGCGCGCTCTTTTACTCCCGCTCGTTTTCGTGCATTACGAATAGCTTTATCTCTGTCTTTACGAACATTCCTTATCCTGCGATTGAAAACTCCACCCTTTCCCATCGTCCCCAATCCTGACCCAACACGCACGATCTAGTTATTAAGTAATTATCAATGTGCATGAAAGAATACCCAAAGCTACAAAATCCGGTCCTCAAAGTCATACCGGGTACAATGGGCAGGAATACTATGCTCAGCAGTGTCGTCACCAGCAAACTTCCGGCAATAGATGGTTGGAAGGATCACGCATGTATATATTTACCACATGCAATTGTAAAAGATTCAGAGACATATACAAGCAACACACACCCCATTTCTGCGGGTCAAAGCTGCAGTGCGCCTAGTAGTACTAGTAAAACCTTTCCATCAATTTTGGAGCCGCCTCGGAGCTTCCGGTACAGTCGTTCATCTTCCTTTTTTCTTCATCTTCCTTTTTCCTTCATGGGTTACCCAACACCGCTGGTGGCCCTCCAGTGATAGCTCGCCACTGGTGAAGGTTGCTACTTGCCAGGCTGCCGCTTGAAATGATGCTTTTGATTGGGGTGGGCCCTTCCAAATCTGGAGCGAATGGTTCCAGTACACCTCCTAGGTGTGGTCCCATGTAGGGTCCTACGCAGTGATTATTATGTGTCAAACATAATAGACATTGAAAAAAAGCAGCAAAAATCGGCAGCATGGCAATAAAAAAAAATGTCTTCATCTCGGCTCTGCGGACACATTACACTGCCTAGGGGCAACCCTCTTCTGCCATATGCATGGCCCCGTGCACGGTCTTTTTCTCGCAGGTGTCTCCATAGATATGCTCTTACCACTGTCGTGGGGCGCCCTCCTTTCACCATGTGGTCACCTTTTAATTTGTGAGGGTGCCTCCATCGAGTTGCTCTTGCTTTCGTTGTCTCCTTCATTGTGCCTCCTGGGTCATATGCATGTGAGACTTGGGCCTTCAGGGTCTGAGTTGCGTCACCATTGGTGACAGGAACTCCAGCAATTTGAACACTTATGTTTCCTTCCTTCCCGCAATTTGGACACCTCCCAATGCTCCGTCACGGACAGGTGCAGATATACAAGTGTATCCAGCCTCCCTGTTGTTCTAACAAAAAAAAAAAAAAAAAAAAAAAAAAAAAAAAGCAGGGGCACGGTCCCGATTGAAAATTCTTGGATGCAACAATTGTGCGATGTTAGTATCTTGTTAGCGTCTTCACCTCCCGGCCATTCTTTCTGGCAGAGTGGCTGATGGTGATTGCTTCATGGGTATGACTAGTTGGTTGCCACATGGGCCGCCTGTGTCATGAATGTTGCACGACCTTACGTAGGCCGACACAGTTGATGCCCTCTCCATGGTTCCACTTAAGCCTTCAAGCCATAGCAAGTTGCTTTAATTATGTGAAAAGAATTTGTGACAGAATCTTATTGTTATTCCTCTGCCTGTCTGAACATGCTCAGGTGTATTGCATTAGCAATGGTTACCCGGCCAATGTCTAATGGCAGGCCTTGTTAACTTACGTGTCCATCACTCAATCGCGAGAGTCTGTGTCTGTGTGGGTACAAGAAGAACACAGAATCACTGAGTCAGGAGCGAAGAAACAAGACATGCAACATGCTGGGCAGAGTTCTCAAAGGCTCCGTTTGTCCCCGGAAGAGGGTATATGTAGCAACTGGGCCGCTGGAACAACTATGCAGCCACATGGAGCTCATGCAATAGAAGCTGTCTGGAGTCGCGAGAGCACTGTGTGAGTAATTTTACTAGAAAAAGGGGGGGGGGGGGTTTCTTGTCTTCATCTAATCCCCACGCTTCTCCTTCTTGAGGGGGTGACTGGTCCCAAACGTGCATAACTTCAAAAGGAAGAGGCAGTTTTCTCCGCTAACATCAGGTCAAACCTGCTGATGAGTAGGGGTGGTCCCAACTTAAAAGAGGAAGTTTCTGCTTTTTAACGAAGGCCTGTATTAATGAGCACTCTCATCTTCTAAGGATCATGGAGACAGGGGTTGCAATAGCTTCTCCATCAAAATCTACAATCCAAAAAGTGCGTCTGTGGTGCTCGCATGTACCTCCATCTCATGGCTGATGGCATACACTCTTCTATCAAAAGATGTGGACTGGGTTTTTATCAAGCTTATTATCAAGTACTGCGAATTTCCACAAATAACTTTTATAAGCCCCTGTTATGAAGCGCTTTAGGGACATTAAAATTTAACATGTCTGCAATGACATTCAACTAGGACCCTTTCTTCTGGCCATGTCCTGCCTTTCCTTCACTCTGCTCGACTGCTACTGTGTTCAGTGCGTGGTGAGCTAGTAGAGTTTGCGTCCAACGCTTCACAGCATAGCAAGAACTGCATGTGTCATTATCAACCTTTCATCACAGATAGCCCATTGCTCTTTTATATGCCATCTCTTCTTTCCATGTGACGCGATCCTCTATCCAATTTCCACTGCTTCCCCGGCGATTCAGGTCTTTCTTCTTTCCCCCCTGTGGATCTGTTGCAGAGACAGGGTCATATTTAAGCAAATAGAGTTAAAAATTAAAAAACCAATAAAAATGAAGATTCTTACTTCATATGGGCACAGATGGATAGGGAGAAAATCCCGCTGTCAGAGCATGACGACCAAGGTGCTGCTCAGAGCATTTAACAAACTATGCTATGCAAAAAGCACAAGTTGTTTGTCAGGATGTGTCATAGGGGATCCCAGTGGGTGACCTCTGTCTAAGTGCAAAAACAGATTGGACCGTTTGCTAAATCAACAGCTCCCCTTGAAACACAGATGGCAAGCCGGGCTCAACCTGTATGACCAAATACTGCATCCAGAGGACAGGTCGTGCTGTGCTGTTGGAATACTTCATCCGGATCTACTCCAGCCTGGGACAGGAGTTGACCGAAAAGGGCTCGGCCCCGTGCCCAATCAGGGACAGGTTTACGGCGCCTGTCGTCTTCACAACTATCATCATCGCTGCTGTCACTCCTGCTCAGCCATACCAATGGAAAACTAGTTCATCGTAAAGGTCCAACAAATACTACCTCTTATATTTAATTTTAGTCATTATTATTACTTATTTACTATTATGACTTTGTGGGGCCACGGGGTTCACCGATATGGAGACATTTCATATGACTGCACAATATTCACCGGCTTTCCCTCTCCGGTTGAAACAGCAAGCGCTGATGTACCAGAACCCTGATTGTTAAAGGACCTGACATTGGCACAATCATTCTCATTGCCAGATTTCTCCCTGTCATATTGCTGCTTGTTATGTCCTCCTGCCTGGAAACAAAGAAAACCAATTGTCAGTCGCTCAGTGTCTCACATTCAAGCTCTATTTCCTTTAGAGGACGATTTGAAAGTAAATATGAACATGACTACTAAAATGCAGGGATTGCTGCAAGACTAGGCCCATGTCAATGGGCATGTCAAGCATGGGAAAATCCTCTATGGCGTTGAGGTTAAGACCAGAAGACTTACAATTGCCGATTTATTCTTGTTGCCTTGAGAAGTGGCCCCCAGGCTTAAAAAGTACAGTGCTGCTGGACCCGACAGTCGTGTGCCCACTTTGTCCCGTCCTTCCAATCCCCCATCGTGCAAACAATAACAAGGACAAAGCAAACACAGATGCTCCCGTATTGATAAATAGAAACAGCACCTCTCCATATCTTCTTGTATGTGAGCTTGCTAATCAGGATTTAAGTCAAGACAGGCTTCTGCAGTATACTGTTATACCTCCCTCAACCCGTTTTCCAGCTAAATTTAATTTCTTATAAGAGGACACTGAAGACTGACACAAGTCATCGTCATCATTAGGCAAAAGGGGGAGAAAAGTTGAAGGACGGATAAGGGTTTTCCATCCTTGCCTCCAACCCCAGTCCCTAGATTAGAAACAAGATAACATACGATAAGCCAGCTGATAACAATGAAACCTCTTTCCACGGCAGTCTACACTACAAGAAGTGCAGCTGGGTGAGTTGAGTGTATACCTGCTGTGTTGATATGTTACAGTTTGTGACCACGGTATGAGATGCTTTCAAGCGCATCTGCTCCATCTTCTTAGCCTTTTCCTCTCTTTCTTTCCTTTCTGCCAACTCTTTGGCTTTCCTGTCAAGAACGCAGTGTATTAGTCTCCGTAACATCGCATTTTATGCAAAGAGCAGAGACATGGGCGCTTGATTATGAAACTACATTACATGCACACACCTTCGTGCCGCAGCCTCCTCATCCTTCTTCATCAAATTGTCTTTCTTGCGCTGAATTTCAATTTCCTTGTCGGCTTCCCTTTTCACCTAATAAACCCCACAGGGCTAAATGATGATTGATCCTTTGGCCCCGCAAATCCACTACCTGCAGATTCCACCTACAGAATGCATTTTCTGCGCAAACATACCTTATTCCGTTCTGCCTTCTGCTTCTCAATCTCTTCTTTCAGTTTTGCACGTTGGGCGGCTTTTACTGCTTCTTTCCTCTTGAGTGCCTCAGCAGCCTCCAAAGCTTTAACCTGATCGTGTGTCACTTAAATCATTCAATGTCAGGTTGTTGCCATATGCCAGCAACAAGGTCTTGCTAACACACCAAGGCTCTAGCAAGGGAACCACAACATTGCAGACATTGAACAAGATCTGATGTGCTTGGACCAGCATGTTTGCACAAACCACGATGAATTTTACCTTGACATGTGTTTTTCCAGCAGCCACTCTTGTCGTAGAGTCGTTGGCATTTTTAGTAACAAACGGTAGAAAGGATCGCACAGTTGAGACTAAGTTAGCCCCTAGTCCTAATCTGCTGGTCTGCACAGGCATCTGACTTTGCAGAGCTGAACCAATGCTTTCAGGAGCGTAGGCAGATCCATCAGCGCCATGCCCCCCTGTTTCAGGAGTGGGCAATTTTGAAGCCACCAAAGATGTGCTGGAAGGCCTTGTATCAATTTCCCCTTCGCTTGCGCCCAGTGATTTACTACCTATCCCTGAGCTCTGCGGCAAACTCTCTGGTCTTTCGGTTTGTCGAGGACTCTGAACAGTCTCAGGGTCCCCTGAAAAGCGGGGTTCTGGAGGGGAAGTTTTCACTTCAGCTGTGTCCCCAGGAGATTGTCCAATCTCTTGCTGCATACAGTCTTTGACTTCCTTGGGGCTGTCATCCAAAGTGGCTTGCACAGGTGCGTCCTTGGAATCTGCCTTGACGGATGTAGCAGCGGTTTCTGGAGGAAGTGCATTTGCAAGCTCCTGCGTTGGACTGATTTTAGAGGCTGTTGACAACTGTTGTCCTGCATGACTTGGGATATGATCAACTGCAGTACTTATGTCTGTCGCATGTGCCAGGCTGCTCTTTCTCTGACCATGGAAATTGTATTCAGTGGGCGGAGTCAAATTAGCCGGAGCAGGTTCTTCATGGCTTCCGGCTGGTACACCTTCGTCCATTATGCACAATGCTTTGTGGCCACTATCTACAAGGCTAGAGGGCACGGGGGAGAGGCTTGCTTCTGAAAGATGGCCTTCTGCATCATGCAGGGGGTTAGGGGCACTAGCTGCTGCATTTTCAATGTCATCATGACTCGGAGCCTTGCTAGCCTCAGTCTCTTTGACATCCATTTGTTCTGCACGTTCAAGGCATGCATCAGAACCGCTCCCACATCCCGTCTCATTCTCAGAAGCAGGCAGGCGAGACAATGAGCTCTGTTTCTCCAACATAGACTCTGGGCCAGATGCTGACTCAGTGACACCATCACATGGATCACAAAATATGTGATCAGTGGCCTGAGGATCAGCAGCTGGGACACAAGTTTCAAGAACCCCCTTGTCTGATTCATCAGTTGCTGCAATGCCTCCACTGCCCTGCCTCATGCCTTCCTCAACTTCCTCATATGGCACACAACTGGAGAGGTCTGTGCCAATTTCTGGCACTCGCTCTTGCGGCAAATTGGTATGAGGCTGTGCTGCAATTTCAGCTGGCGCAGGCTGATCTTCATTGAGATCGTGTGTTGTACAGCTTTCAGTGGCGCGTGCATTGCGCTTCCTGCGACGCGGTTTGTGTGTTGTGGCAGTTGGGTTGTCTATGTTGCCAGACATCTCGGTACCATTCTCCAGGCCAGCGGCTCCTGCTCTGCTCCGTGTCTGTCTTGTGCCAATGGAGGGTGCTACAGGAATCTCAGGACGGTCCTTGGCTCCAGCAGCTTGTCTTCGTGTCCGTCTTGGCGCCTTTTGTTCATTGCCTGTGGCTTGGTCTCTTATGGCCAACTGACTATCTTCCTTGCTTCCTTGAGATTCTGCCTGAAAGGCCCCATTCTCTTTTGCTTCACTCGCATCTTGGTCATTGGCACCCTTACGGGGTGCTCGAGGCGGCCTTCCGCGGCGTGCAGGGGCACGACGTTTGGATGGATTCTCATCAGACAATCCACTCTGAGCTGCAGGTTCAGTGTTTGACAATAGTGGAGACACATCCCCAGCTCCGCCAGTATCTGCGCATAGAAGAAGGATCAGGCAACACTCATGTGCTAAGGAGCAGCTTGCAGAGGTGACAGTACAAACTTCGCAGAAACAAACTCAGGTCTTCTGGGGACCACTTATTCAATCCATGAAAGATCCAAAGAATGATCTCATTTGCATTATTTAATACAATTTACCTGAAATCGAGCGAGCACGCTTCGCATGATGACTTTGTTCCTTGTTCTCGTGTGCGCTGCACTCATCCTCTTCCTGGATGCTTGACAGGGCCTGATGTCCCCGCCGTTTTCTTCCCCGGGTCCTTGCTCCAGAGTTTTCTTGTTCCTTGCGCTGTAAGTATGCCAAGTTAGTTACAGAAGACTATTCTCAAAAGCCGCTGCATGCTTTCACAGTCTGACTTGGGACCCACCCCTTCCAGGCATGACGTGTTTCGCTGGTCCTCATGCCCTGAGGCATGCTCAGAGTTGAGAGCCTTAATAGCAAGAAGGTCTTCACGGGCTTTATTGACAGCCGTGGCGAGCCAGTTGCTGTGGTCGAGAAAACAAGAGCGGGCCTCCTCCAAGTGCTCAGAACCAACACGGCGCAATGCCTCTATCACTTGCTCATATCCTTTAGCCATTTCTTTCAGGGTAATGATTTCTGATTTCCACTCTACTGCTACGGGTCGTCAATCATTGCTGGTTACAACCACGAACCACACTGCCGTATGAATCACTGCTTCGTTACATTTCTAATGTCGCCAGACGCATACGAAAGCAGAACCACAGAGTCTCCTGAGACTGGTTATCCCTTCGCATGCATTGCTGTCCGCCTTGAACGACATGAACATGATGCTGCAAACTCGTCTGCTTTGCGACCGTTTGTACCCCGTTCCAAAAGTTCCGGGGGAGTTATGTGTCGATACTGTCGATTCGCAGTACTTGGGTAACCCGAGCCTCGGGTTACCCAAGCCTCGGGTCCCGAGGCCTATCGAGTCGATAGCATCGACTCGAGTCGATAGGCCTCGGGCTGATGTAAAGGGGGGAACCGCTGCAAATGGGGAGGGACGCGCCGTGGCGCGTGGAGGGGCCAGACGCGGCAGGGTGGGGCGTGTGCTAGCGGGGTTTACATTTTTGACGGGCTGGTGACGTATCGTTGCAGTGGCGCGTGTGTGTGGGGGGCCTCTGCGCATAAGGACTGGACGCGGCTGTTGACTGTGCGTGTGACAGGTCTACGTCCTTTTTCAGGCCGTGTGCCTGTTGTTGCAAGGACAGTGTTGCTGGCGTGTGGGTGGTGTGGCTGCTGGATTTGGGGGGACCCTTGCAGGGAAGGGTAGGCATGCCGGTGCGTGCGTCATGGTTGGGGTGACGAGGCCCGTGAGGAGGATTTGTACAGAGGGTGTGATGTCATCAGGATGGTATTTTCGGGTTCATGATGCAATTATGGGGGCGGTGTAAAGTTGTAATCAATTGCACATAGCACCTGGGGTGGTTTCGGAAGCCTAGCATGTGTGGGATTTTGGCCGGGACGCTGACCTGAACATACGGACCTATACACTGAACATACGGACTCGAGATCTATGGGCTGTAAGGCCTACAGTAGGGTGCACTCCTACGTTGCAATAGCAGCCTTCTCCCCTCTACTCTTCTTCTTCTTCTTCCCCAAGGTTGGTTTTGGCTATCTCTAGCAGAATGTCCAGTTTGACTACGCGTACTGCGAATCGCAGTCTGCGCAATGCGAAGATCGAAAACCTAAGGTGAAACTATCACCGTGAAACCGACGTATGTATACATAATTAACATTCGATTTAATTTGTATTTGTCCCGGTTAGATCTTCGAAATCATCTTTATTTTTGCCATTGTCCGTTCGATAACAGGAAACTCGGAATTCGAAAATGACAGAATTCTGTTTCGTGCGGCTGACATTTATTATTAGGACCACCGAGCCATCCGACAACATTTTGTTCACACAGCTGTGGGTCACTTGAGTGTGACTTGAGGAAGGAGAAGAGTTACTGAGCTTATTGAGGGTGGAGAAGAGTTATTGAAGGAGAAGGTGACTTGAGGAAGTGAAGAGTGACTTGAGGAAGGAGAAGAGTTATTTAATATTAAGAGTGAAGCTTCAGCTTTATCCTAACCGCACACCAGAAATCGTGCATGAGGGAACGCGAAATCTAGGGGCCGAAAACAGAAGAACTTGATGTCACAGGCTGTGACATCAAGTTCACATGCTGAAAATCACAACAAATAACTCTTCTCCTTCCTCGAGTCACTCTTCATCTCCAAGAGCTCTCGTTTCTCCAAATTCTCTTCTCTTCCTAAAACTACTTTTCTCCTTCCTCAAATACTCAAATCCTTGCTTTTGAGGATCCCCAATACATTGTGTTTGTTAATGTCGCGACGTCGATACATGTTGGGGGTGATTACTCACTGGAGTACCCAGCATACTCACACCATTCTGTTTCCCATGGACTTATTGGCCACTTATTCAAAATAAGGTTCAAGCTGCAGATTTCCATTGTGCTCTGTAAGCGATTTTGGAAGATCATTCCCTGCGTCCTCTATATGTATAAATATGGTATACCCCACAACTGTCTTGGATCTTGCAAGCTTTTCCCAACCCTTTCTAATCTTCGGCTCTTGCTCAGTACACCTTCTGCGCCATCCATTGGGACAAATTTGGGACAAATATTCTTTTGAAGTGGAATCTTATAATATTCCCAATACCGGTAGTTTCCCTCAGGAAAGCAAATGACGATAAACAAGGAGGCCTTCGTGTATACACCTGCAATTGAAGCAAAACCCCTCCGAGGTTTTAGTAAATTGTCACGACGTGCATGCAAGCTCTATCAGAGAACTAGCATTGTTAAGAACAGGCATCCTTAGCACTTGCTAGCAGAGTTTGCAGTGTACCTCCTGACCTTAGTTTAGGCTAAGACAAGCTTTGGGCTAATCCATTGTTTTATAGAGGGTCAGCTGTTCAACTTGTATTGTTGTACAGCTTATATGACACACTCCTTTCAATTAAATACCAGTGTTTATTGAAAGGTATACTAAACTGAGATTTAGAAGCCCAAACATGCTGTATAGTCAACCTTCTGGGATGCATGGTCTCCAGAAGTTGTGCAAGCCGCGCGCGCAAAAATGGAATTTGTCAATTTTGGAAGAGGCGTATGAAACCGTGCTGGTCTGTGCATCGCCAGCGTCTCTCAAGTTATGACTTGAAAAACAACCCTCAACCGTCATGCAGCGATGCAAGAGCAATTGCTCCTTGCTGTTCCATCAATGCTAGCGATCAGTAGGCCTATCCTAGGAGAAATTAGTCAAAGATGCCGCCCGCTACATCGGCCACAGAATGCATAACTGCATGCCCCGGCACCCTTGAAGCAACTCCGACTTGAACAACATCTTGGACATGTAAGCAAACGCCTGGCAATTGCGCATACTTGCAAGTAATTGAGCATATACTCACCCAGCCTAAAAATTTACATCAAAGGGAATCGCAGGGGCTGTATCCAATGGCCACTGGCATGTGATGCATGAGAACAAGAAAGAGTTTTCTGGCTTGTTTCGTTTTCCTCTGCATTGTTTTTGTTGGCTTTGTTTCGCTTGATTCATTAATGCTAGCACGCTGGTACACCCAAACAGTCGCTGCAGCTCTGAATCGCGCATCAAGAACATGTACATAGGCATAGACGAAATGGCCATTTCGTCTATGCCCATGGGCTCGACAACAGAAGATTTG
>KV908735.1:57810-79641 GCA_002005505.1 Botryococcus braunii
TTCCCTTGCCATTCAATGGCTGGCCATCTGCAGCGGAAGGCACTTCCCCATTGCTCAGAGCCTCTTTCCCGTTTTTCTTTGCACTGAGCGGCAGAAATTCGGCTACCTCCTCCTCCTCATCATCATCATCCTGTTCCCATCCGCAAACATGACCCTCTTTCTCAATAAGCTACACCAGATGAATGATTCCATCCACAAACATGTCCCTCCTTGTGACGAGGCTACACCCGGTATATAAGTCCATCCGCAAACATGGCCCTCCTCCTCAGGAAGCTACACCAGACGTATGCTTGGACGGAGCAAGACCAACCAGTCCCTCTTTTTCTCCCTCAAGAGAGCAGTCCTATCAGTAAAATTCCCTAGCTAAAAGCCCCCAACATCTTTGATCAGGCGCGCGGCACTCCACAAGCTGTCAGGGCCACTCTTTCTGCGAGTAAACTCTACCTCTAGCGGCTGACCCTCTTGCGACAGGGTGCAGAGGAATGACTGTTAGTTGAAAACAGGCGATGACTCACCGCAGGAGGGTTGTAGGCAGGAATCGCCTCCTCGTCCATTTCAAAGGTCATTTCATCTACATTGTAACCCTGTTGCTGGGCCGCCGCTAGAGCAGCTCCTGCCTCAGAGCCCTCCTCCACAAACTTGCGGAGTGCATGGTCCCATATATAGATAGTGCCATCATCATCTTCAAACCTTTGATCTTCTGGATCTGGAGTGGCAGCACGCTCTTCATCAGGCTCGCTTATGGGCTCAGCATCTGCGTCCAGGGCCCCAAGCACATCCATCTCTGCCTGGAACTCTGCCAAGGCCTCGTCCCTGCCCTCCCCTGGCTCTGCTTGCACCTCACTTGCTGCTGTCACCTCTCCATCCCCTGAAAAAACGCCCACACTCTCCCAAAGTCATATGTCAGTGGGTTGTGAGCCAACCTTTTCTTGTCCTGTACCGTCTGGCTTGCAAAAGCAGGAGGGATTCCAACTGAAATCTTTCTGCCTCAAAGCAGAGTGAGAATAGCCCACCTACAGTGCAAAATTAATCAAGTTATTGCTCCATTTGCCCATAGAACGAGTAGCACAGCAAACAAGCGCCCTCTCAACAGTCAACAATAGGCTACATATGTCTTCAGAAGTCATTAAGGAAAGGCTGTAATTGAACACTGTTTCCAGAAACGATTGCCAGTTGTACTGTGTTGGGCGTGAGAAACATGCTTTTATAGATGGCAAAGTTACTGAAAGCTCACCATGGCCTCTCACAAAGCCAAAAACCATTTGAGATATCAACAGACCCCGGCAAGCGATGCCGACCTTGTCAGCGTAAGCACCCCACAACTGTGGAAACCCCAGCAAGCACACCTGAACCAATTCTATCACTTCGCAGGCGAGTGACAACTCAAAGCAGGATAGCAGACATATACAGACCGGAAGAAAAATTTGGAATATGCACTGGCTGATCCACAGCAGCAAGATACCCTTCTGCAGCTGTTGCCACTGACGCGAGCTCCTCAAGCTGGGCTATCGGTAACCACTCAGAGCGCCCTTCTCGCCAAGCTAGAGTAGATGGCAGGATACTCCCGTATGCTGCATAGCCTGAGGGACCGGCACAACAGGGCTAGCAATCCCAAAATTCTGCGCTGCACGTTAACGGAACAAACCTGTCATCTCGTAGCATGTCGAGAAAATCAATACCTTCCATCGTTTGTGCATCATAGGGACCCATATGCTGACCATTTTCATCCAAGATGTACCACCCATCTGCATTAGACGCGCTAAGAGCAGGAGCGGCTTCAGCGGCCGAAGTCTCCGGAAGCTCGCCGTCAGGCATGTTGGTGGTTCCTTCCTCCATGTCTCTTGTCAACCAGAAACCATGCCACGCTGTAAATGAAGAAACCCCGCAGTGCAAGGAAGAAAACGTGTAAGCGCGGGGTGTGCTAAATTTCCCCTAGCATCCAAGGTTTGCAAATCCCCAGTCTGGAAACAACAAGCACAGGAAAAGACAAACCGACTTTTCTAATTACTGGAATTACACTCTCTCATAACAGAAGAATCGTACATAAGTTTCTGCTTGTGGGATATCGGTCTACCCTCGATTGGTCTAGTCACACAGGTAAACTGATCTGCAGATCTGTAAGTCCGGTCACCAGTGGACCACCGTGGTACCGAAGTCCAGGAGTTGTGGCCTCCCCCTCCTCCCCACGTCTTCACTCTTCTTTCTCTTTTTCAGCCCCCCCCCCCCCCCCCCAAAAAAAAAAAAAAAAAAAACAACAATTCTCCTTTGGTCGCCGTCTAGCCCCTTCTGCGAGTCATGCCCAGTAAGGCATGGTTATGATTTAAGCCCTCAATAGCTATTTTATGGCTGCGCTGATTTTGCAGCATGACTTTTAAATGGAAAGTGAAGCCAATCCTGATCGTGAACGATGTATCAGACATGCTGGTGCTTGGAAGCCAGGGGCCACAGACACACACGATGGAAGAACGATGCTGAACGGCGGTTGACAAAGGGGGGGGGGGGGCAAGAACGGTGGAAGGAGGAAAACGATGAAAAAAATTGGGAACCTGAAACCAACAAGAGAACACACACACACACACACACACACACACACACACACACACACACACACACACACACACACACACACACACACACACACAGACAGACACACACACACACACACACCCACACACCCAGACAGGCGGGGGGACGTGATATTTATGGCACGCGGTTTCCGTGTTTTATATACCTCATTTTTCTTCTAATGCTTGTCCAGATCAAATGATTGGATTGTCCTTTACAAATTAAGTGAAGTGTATCTCATAGAAACTTCAGATTTCTCTTTAACATTGAGAGAACCCCAGCCGATGCATTTACCATAATGCCATTCCCTACTCTTTGAGAGACAGTCAAGATGACTCTAAAGGCAACCACAGAGCTTCGTGCCACATAATCGCCAGCTTTAATGTGAATTCCTACGTATGTAAGCACACATCACATATCACTGAAATAATCATGTACACTAAATAGATCCTTCCTTATCAGACCTTGTAGGCACGCATGAGATCTGTGCTGACATGCTCAGTGTGTGACAAGGAGTGATACTTGTTGCAAACCAGCTACATGGATAGGCTGCACTTTTAAGACTAAACCACCTATGCATAGGCAATTGCAATACTTGCTATCGTCACGCCTACTAGATCGATGCAGGACACTACGTTATGTATTGTGGCTAACTTGCCCTGTGCTTAAAATGGTAGCTACCTTGCTCTGTGCACAAAGTGGTTGCATCTCGAACTTTGTGTCTGTGTGTTCTTGTGATTCTATCTACTGGCCAATGATACAGGGGCACCCACGCTATCTCAGTATGAAGTGACAGACTTGATCATCAAAATGTTTACTACAAATTTGCATTGTTAACTTAATGGACGTTTTCCCATGCAGTTAGCGGCCTACCATGATGGTACATACAATCCTCAGACAGCGCTGCAAGAAGATCGACAGGGAAGTGATCCCATATGCGCTGGACTAGCACCCTTCTTTTCCCATGGCTGATACTACTTGAATCCCCTTCCCAGACGGCAGTCCGTGCATGCTTCGAGACTTAAATCCCCCACATAAATCATTATCTATTGCTTACCCTGTACTGCATGCCCCGATAGCCCATTGCCAGGGGCGAATGAGCTCACCTCAGCACCAGGTGGGTTGATGCAAGGACGTCCCTTTTGAAACCAATAACTCTCTTCCTGCTCAAGGACAAGCAGACTGCATCAATCGTGAACACCCTAACAACTTATAAAATATCACGGCAAACCTCAACCCATACTCCCAATTGATTATATAAAGTGGAAGTTGGATACTACGCCCAATCTTGAACAATAGCATAACATGCGCCGAGACTAGCTAAGTAAAAAAGTTTCCAACGGCGCCTATAAGTTTTTTGCAGGTTACTGGAGATTCTCCCTGTTATATATTTTCCGATCTCGACTTCATTGCAAAAATCCAGACTTTTGAAGGAGACGAAGAAACCTAACGGCCTGATAACAAAACATCAACGCACAGCATGCATATAGCACCAGCCAAACAACAATGGAGACATTTATCTTGAAGCGTTGATGAGCAGGCTTTTGACTTCTTTCTTTGCCCTTTTTCCTGGCCATGTCTGGACGATCTTCGTCTGCGGGAGTCGGATGTGGGACTGCTTGTCCGTAGAATCACTTCTGCAAGCTTCCCCAAACAATGGAGATTGTAACAGAAATCCAACACCAATTGACGCCGTAGCTAGCCGGACAGATCAGTTGGTGGGGCTGATACCTGCCGGTCCAACCCTCTGCCCAGGGCTCACAAAATGTCCGACGATCATGCAAATTTCTTTTAATCACATGGACTCCGCTGCAGTTTCAAATGCGACCTGCAGATGTGATGCAAGTCTGCTGATTCAAAGGACTAACATCCTCTCCTCGAAGTGAAATTTTGCCGGATAGTGCATCCCGATCCACGATGGCAGTTGACCCGAGATGTGAGGAGTCCCAAGTTTGGACTCCCAACTTCGGACCCTAGCTCCCAAAATGATGAAAAGGGCTGAACCGCTGCAAATGGTGAGGGACGCCTATACACTGAACATACGGACTCGAGATCTATGGGCTGTAAGGCCTACAGTAGGGTGCACTCCTACGTTGCAATAGCAGCCTTCTCCCCTCTACTCTTCTTCTTCTTCTTCCCCAAGGTTGGTTTTGGCTATCTCTAGCAGAATGTCCAGTTTGACTATGCGTTATTTGCGCTTTTACTTGATACTTCTCTCCCCCTCTCTCTCCCTCCCTCCCCCCCCCCTCTCTCCCTCCCTCCCTTTCTTCCCCCCCTCTCTCCCCCTCCCCGTCTGTCTGTCTCTCTCTCTCTCTCTCTCTCTCTCTCTCTCTCTCTCTCTCTCTCTCTCTCTCTCTCTCTCTCTCTCCCCCCCCCTCTCTTATACATACACACACACAGACACAGACACACACACACACACACACACACACACACACACACACACACACACACACACACACACACACACACACACATACAGACACACACACACGCACACACAGATAGGCGCGTGCGCGAGCGTGGACAATGACAACAAACAGCTGGGCACATCAGCGAAGGCGCATCGCGTGACTGGACTGCTGTTCCCCAGGTAATTGCTGTGATCTGCTCGTGGCTTGCATTCACATCTGCAAAAGACGGTTCAGCTGGATTCTAATTGGCTATCAAAGGTTATGTCCAGAAAATAGCATAAGCAAACATGGCGTAACTATTTTTTGGAGCAATCCCGTCTGCAGAGTCTCGCACCAGTACACCAGATAAATGCTAATCGCAGCCTGAAGCAACTCAATGCGTAAAACCTCGACGCCAGCAACTCAATCGCTTGCTGGTAAAAAGCTTTAACCTGGCTCTTACTGGCAGCAAGCAAACATAGGACCCTGCCATGTCAGTGGCATGTTTGCCCCACTACAAGAGCACGGCGTAGCATGCAAATACCAAACTAGCTGCAAGAAAGGTACTGTACCATCAGAAGCCTAACTCGCTGCAGGAGATTTCACGAAGCATCAAATGCCAAGCTAGATGCAGGCAAGGCCCTGTACCGTCGAATGTAAAACCAGGTGCAGGAAATGCACTGTATCACCATCAAATGCAAACTAGTTGCAGGAAAGCCACCGTACCACTAAATGCCAACCTAGCTGCAGGAAAGGCACTGTACCATCGAATGGCTAAGTGACTGGAGGAAAGGCACTGTACCCTCACATGCCGAAGCGCAGAACAGTGTTGTGTGCTGGGTGGTTGTGACAACACTCCAGATAAACCCCCTCGCCCTTCTCCTCTCCTCGTCCTTTCCCTCTCCACATCCTTTTCAATCGAGTGGATGGGAGAGGGGAGGAGGCAGAGACTTCATACACATTGGAATGGTACAACCAGTTATTCCTACCTTGCAATCTCCATTCTGCTCACAGCTCCATGCTGCTGCAGGCTTCGCTCCCAATGGCAGCAAGCAGCCCCTCTCCAACGCCTTCCCTCTAGCGTAAGCAGGGAGATCTCTCCTCCGGGCCTTTTCATCCTCTCATCACCAGACAGGGGTAAGATCTTCAATTTACCTGCATAGATGAAGCCTTCCCCTCCCCCCCCCCCCCCCCCCATATTGTCAATCGTCCCTCTGCCACCGGCCGCTCTTCTTGGCATGTGCCCACGCCCGCATCACTCCCCCATCTCTGTCACCATCACTATTTCACCCGTTGCGTGAACCGATGGGAGCTTGTTTGTAAGAATTTCACAAGCTTGACCCCATTACTTCTTCTACAAACAGGCTCTAGCGGTAGCCAGCTGCCTGGGTTGCTGGGCAGCCAGCTGTAGGTTGACCAGCCAGCAGCATACACATCAAAGGAGGGCATGTGCGCAAGGCCTGTCGTGCCTCAACAGCAACTGCCGAGTTATAAGCAATGGTTAATGACTCATAAACAACCTGAGGCCTCCGTGTTCCTATCAGGGCTGTCCCCTGGGATCTACCACAGAGCCCGCCCGTCATCAATTGGGGTCATCCGCTTGCAACATCTAGTTTATCCCCTGCTTCTTCAGTCCTCTCAGACTCTCTGGGGTTATGCCCATTCCCCCTCCCCCCCGGCCCCCCCAGCTCACCAGAAGTTAAAAGAAATGGAAAAAGAGAGAGACAAAAAAAATAACAAGAAAAAGAAAACAAAACAAAAAAGAAGTACCCCTTGCAAAGCTCACTGGGAAGCCCCACACGCATCAAGCCGCCCAAGTTGGGTCCAGCACGCAAGGGAGTCCCCAGCAGCACTCAAGGTAGTCTTCTTCTTTTTCAAAGTCACTCGGCGGGTCTCCGTCGCCGTGAAAACAGGCGGTACAACCACTCGGAGACGGGCCAAGAGCCGTGGCCTCGCTCCTGAAAGCCGGAGCCATCCCCCAGGTGGCTGGCCAGCAGGTTGGCGGGGCTGCTGGCGGAGAGCGGGAGGCGGGAGGCCAAGGCGGGCGACAGCAGCCACCATGCGCAGCGGCGGAGGCGGCTGGCCATCCGTCTGTGCCCCGCCCTCAGGTCAGCAAGGCCCCTTCCCAGCTGGGGAGCATGCACCCCTTCCCCGCTCCCGTCCCCGCCGCCCTCGGATCGGCAGAGGGGCTCGGGTGCCTGCCAATCCCACCCCCTCCCCCTCACCACCCTCCCTCCGAGCTCTGGTGTCTTTCTGGGGCATTCTCGGGCCGCACCGACACCCGTGCTTGCCAGCGTGCTTCCCGCGTACAACAACAGATGATGCTGATGATGATGTGTGCACATATGTGCGCGGGCATGTGTGTGTATGTGTGTGCAAAATCTGGGGTGCAACTTTGGGGTGTGAGCAGGAGGTCTGGGAGAAGAATGATGATGATGATGATGTTGTTGTTGATGATGAATGTAGATTTTCGTGTGTGCATGTGTGTACAAGTGCGTGCGTGCGCGTGCGGCAAAGTGTCTAGGTGGCCCTGGCTGGTCGCATTGCAGGAGTTAACCTAAGTCTGGGCATGCGAACATTCTTGTCTTGTTAAAATTGTGAAAGACCATATATGTCCTTGAACCCCTGGCAGCACTTCATTGGAGCTGCTCCAAAGAGAAGGGAACGCGCCTTTCTGAACAGGACTATAGGGCAGGAGAAATTGCCCCTTACAACTACAGAACCTACAAGCTGAGGTGTGAGGTGTGAACCAACACACACACACACACACACACACACACACACACACACACACACACACACACACACACACACACAAACAACACACACACACACACGCCCCCCCCCTCCAACACACACACACACACAAAACACAAATCTACTCAAGCAAGCACGCGAAGCAAACTCCCGGGGGTGTCCCGCGGGAAGGGGGGGGGGGATTATTGGCACTTTGGTGCAAGCCATACACGTGAAAGCCTAATCGATGACAGTGGTGAGAGCTCCGCAGCTCAGCCCAATCAGACAGACCGCATGTGTCTCAGGATCTCGCAAAACACCCTGCCAGCACATCAATTATGCAGAGCAAGAGACATTTCAAAGCAAGAGACATATCCAGGCATAAGCCCACAAAACCATCTAACCCCCACCCCTTTCCTCCGTCTACCTCTCTCCCTTTCCCACTATCCCTGTCCTTCTCCATCTCCCTCCCTCCTTCCCCCCCTCTCAAGACTGTGTTTCTCCCTCTCCCTCCCTCCTTCCCCCCCTCTCAAGACGGTGTTTCTCCCTCTCCCTCCCTCCTTCCCCCCTCTCAAGACTGTGTTTCTCCCTCTCCCTCCCTCCTTCCCCCCTCTCAAGACTGTGTTTCTCCCTCTCCCTCCCTCCTTCCCCCCTCTCAAGACTGTGTTTCTCCCTCTCCCTCCCTCCTTCCCCCTCTCAAGACTGTGTTTCTCCCTCTCCCTCCCTCCTTCCCCCCTCTCAAGACTGTGTTTCTCCCTCTCCCTCCCTCCTTCCCCCCTCTCAAGACTGTGTTTCTCCCTCTCCCTCCCTCCTTCCCCCCTCTCAAGACTGTGTTTCTCCCTCTCCCTCCCTCCTTCCCCCTCCCTCTCAAGACTGTGTTTCTCCCTCTCCCTCCCTCCTTTCCCCCCTCTCAAGACTGTGTTTCTCCCTCTCCCTCCCTCCTTCCCCCCTCTCAAGACTGTGTTTCTGGCTTTGCATACCTCATTGGAGATACCGCACAGTTCAGAAGGCAGTATGACCAGCTATGCTTGGGCAGCTGCCGTTCAAGGACTTTGGCATACAGGTAGGCGTCATACTGGACCTGAGACGGGTTGGGCTGCCGTCCAGTCCTGTTTCCCACAACTTCAGCCTTCACTCCACCAGCCTCGCGTTTGTATCCTACTGAAATGAATTCCAAGAAGGTACCATCTTTTTTCACTCTGGGAAGAGAGAGAGAGAGAGAGAGAGAGAGAGAGAGAGAGAGAGAGAGAGAGAGAGAGAGAGAGAGAGAGAGAGAGAGAGAGAGAGAGAGAGGGAGAGAGAGAGAGAGAGAGATTGTGTGTGTGCAGGCTTTTGCATGTGGTAGTATATGCAGACATTCAAAGTCGCAGTCAAAGAGGTTGGGCTCAAAACACATGGAAAGTCTTGCAATCAAACATTGGCAACCTGCAGCTCAGGCACAGTCGGGCAGCCAGGGAGCTGACTGCAAGGACGTGATGCCTGCGTGGCTCCTAATGGAGGCGCCCGGCTCCCGTCCTTAAGATTTGGTTTTCCTACCTAACCGGAGAAGGCACAAAAAAGGAAGAAGGGCCTCCTCCACAGACGTCTTCTGACATTCCCAACAACACAAGCACGAACAGAGCATGCCCTGGAGGGGTCCATACATCAAGAGTGCCCTTGCATCTGAGGGGAAACTCCTCTCGCCACACATGCTTTGGACCGCGAATGAACGGGGATGAAAAGGGCGGGGGGACCTACGCGATGAAGTAGAAGTTGCGCAAGAGGGCGACCTCGTTGAAGCCATTCCGCTGGTAGAAGGCTATTGCACTGTGGTTGTATGTGATCACATGGAGGTACACTATGATACAGGCCTGCTCCATTGCCCGCTCTGTCATTATCTGCCACAGCACCGCAGCAGCCTTTCATTTAATACGATTCAGCAAGCATCTATAATGAAAATTTTGGGTGTGCAATTCCCTGTCATGTGAGTGTCTGCAAGCAAACGGCAGATGAGCTCGCATTCCTATTGAAGCTCACATTCATATGGAAGATCGTGGAGCAGTTTTGAGGTACATTGTAGTACACAGAGGTACAACGTAATGAAGGTACACCTTAGTACACATGGAGTCACACGGCCGGGAGTCTTGGGTTGGGGGCTTAGGGCTCTTGCCCCCATCTTTCTTTTCGGAAGTACACATGGAGGTACACTATAATAAACATGGAGGTACCCTATGATATAGGCAATGCTCCAAGGCCCTACCGGCCACCATCTGCCACAGCAACCATAGAAGCCTCTCACATGGAGGTAGCCTATTCTAACACGGAGGTACGCTATGATCCAGGCGCGCGCGATGGCCCAGTCTTTCATCATCAGCCAGAGCAACCACAGCAGCTGCTCACATGCAGGCACACCGTCAAAAACATGGAGGTACACTATGATACAGGCCAGTTTCCTGGCCAAGTCGGTCCTCATGTGCGAGAGCAACAGAGCATCCTCTCGCCTCCATTGCAAACAGCCCATTGTGCATGTCGCCTTTTTAGGATCGAAGCTTTTAGGCGGTACCACCACAGGAGGGGAGAGACTGGGAGTGTTGAGGGGGAGGACAGACAAGAGAAGTGGATGGAAGCCCAGAACTCGCATTCCGGAGAGAGAGGATTAATCACTAAAGGACGGAAGGAAGGACGGAAGGAAGGAAGGAAGGAGATGTGACATCCAGAACTAGCCATTATGGCTGAAGGAAGCCAGAACTCGAATTCCGCAGGCAGGGTAAACCACCAAAGGACGGAAGGAGATATTACATCCAGACCCAGCCATTATGGCTGAAGGGATGGAAAGAGGATTGTGCTCTCAGGGAGGCTGACGACAGTGAGGGGCATGAGACAGGAGGCGAGGTGTACACAAAGGACCACCTGCAAAAGTGTTGTGGCAATGCCCAGCTGGCGGTACTCCTCTGCCACGCCTATGGTCAGGATGTACATTGCCACATTGCCGTCTACCGAAGGACTGTCCATCTGCAACAGTGTGCGATCAACAAGGTCGCTTTCTTGCAACCTGGACAAGCGCGCAGTGATGAAGCCTACCAGATCCTCCTCCACTTCTTCCTCCACTTCTTCCTCCATGCCGCCTCCCCTGCGGGTCGAGGCATGGACTCAATGACACCGTCAGCATCCGCCACCGCCGCCGCCGGGTCCATGCTTCCGCCTCGAGCAGGCCATCCGTGGCAGATGCAGAAAATCTTTTCACTGTGCAGAAAGTTGATTTGGCGGGTCGGAAAGGGAATATGTCCTAGGCAGCAGTTGAAAACAGGGGCAAAGCCCCATCCCTCACCTGGCCTTGCAGCCCCATTTCAGCACCATGCTGCTTGAGGAGAACTGCATGGTCTCCTGGAGGGAAGGCCATCGGTATCTCTCCCCCTCTCCCTCCCTCCCCTACCCCCCTCCCCGACGCGCTATATCTCCCCCCCCCCCCCTCTCTCTCTCTCTCTCTCTCTCTCTCTCTCTCTCTCTCTCTCTCTCTCTCTCTCTCTCTCTCTCTCTCTCTCTCCCTCTCTCCCCCCCTCTCCCTCCCCCCCCCCCTCTTCTTCCCACCACCCCTTGGAAATGCCGGCCTGGGCCAGCCAGGGGGCTAGAAGCAGCGCACCTGGCAACAGCAACCCAAGACACGATGCCATCCTGAGACAGCACAGCTCTCTGGTAGAAGGCATCCTCGTAGTCGATCGGGAACATGCGGCGGTGCGCTCTTTGCAAGCTGCTGAGGTCAGAGGGCTTCAGCCGCCTGCTCTCTCCCCAAACCCATTCCTTTCAACAGCAACGTGCCACTCGTCTCACAAGGCTGAACTTATATTTTTGTGTGCCAAACATTTAGTGCTTCACTCCGATTTGCTTGCGTGCAGAGCCCACAATCTGCTTATTATGGCTGCATACCTGTAAGCCACATGGCTAGACTTGGGCTTGGCGGGCAATGTGCCTCACCACGCTCCATAAGCTGGAGCTCATACCCTCCCGCAAAGCCATCCTGTCCTCCATCGTCACTGCCGTGTCTCCGTTCATCCATAGCCCCTCTGCACGAACCGCCGATCTCGCGATTTACATTGAAAATTGCACTTGAGAGAAATTAGTTTAAGTTTCAATGGGATATATAGTAAATACTGTCACGGATCCAGGGTTTGTAGAAGGGGATAGGGGAACGGCGCCACGACACAACTGAATGCAGTATTGTGGAGGGGAACCAGAAGTGGGCACTCGTTGTTATGGCCTAAGACAACTACATATGATCATCATGACAGTACTTAAAAGCCCCACCCTTCTTGGGAACCCTCCATGCCGTTGGGAATGGCTCAGGCAGTGGCAAATTTTGCAATACAGGCCCCTTTGCCCTCAAACGCCTTGACTGGATGAATTTCATTGATAGGTGGCGAAAATCCTTGCAAGGAATTCTTGACTTAGAGGTATAGGAGCTAAACGAAGGGACTACGCGCTCTATGCCTTCCCTTATGAAAGAGGTCCCAACTGCAAAGCAATGGCACGAACAATCACAAACGGAGAGGACGCCAACATCAAGTGTCTAATAGGCGAAAACTTAACGAGCGTAATCTACCAGAAACTTCATCACCATCTCCAAACTGCGACGGCGAGCTTCCATGCGAAACGGACTTCCTTGCGAAACGGACTGGCCGACGCTCAATAATGAAAGCTCTTTATGAGCATCAAAAATCCAGCACTAAACACGAAACGAGACTATCGATATATCGGAAGCCACCAATTCTTGGGCAAACACGGACAGGAACGGTCATGTGGGCACCACCGAACAAGTACCCAGCGAACAATGACCCACCATATGAGCGTCAGGTGTGAAAATGTGGGCATGAACTGGACCCAAATATATGGAGGCAGCGACGCAAGCCCTAGAGCAGCCGAAACAGAAGTGCAACAGGCCCAACCCCAGGCCTAGCGGCAAAGCGCACTTTTCACATAAACAATCCACCCTTATAGTAAGTTCAACTCGTATTCATTCGGGCACCAAAGTGTTTGCTGCTTTTTGTGTCCTGACCATTTCCAAAACATATTGTACATCCTGTCCGATGTCATGAACCATTGCCCACGATCTGGGAGACTCAAATTAGAAAGCCTACTCCAGGCCATGGCCATGGACTGCCAGGGCCCGGGAGGCTACCGTAGGATCCCATCAGGGACCGTGGGTACCATGATGCACGATCAAACAACATCCAGTTCCAAAGATAGAAAATTGCACAATTTGGATCTAATAATACGGATCAGAGAGTGAGTTTCTTGCAAATAAGCTGTTTTCTGAGAACGGTTGGCTAATGCATTGAAGTGGGGTTCGAGTGCGACAATGGACGGCTGAAGAATGCAACAACTGAACATAAGTTTGGATAGGAGAGTCGATCATGTCGTAGCGGCAAAGTTTTTAAATTCGAAGGCTCCAACTGGATTTCATTGTTTGAAGAGCAACAAGGGATTTTCCGGGAGGTACATCAGACAGCCGTTCATGGCCGTCGGGTCGGACGTCCTGCCACAGTTTGACAATCTAAAAGACAAGGCTGGGGTTGTGACTCTGCTCAGGTAGTAACTTTTTACCGATTGATCCGGGAAGTACTGTCGGCATGTCAGGCAAGCAACGGCAGGGTCTTCAACGACGGCAATACGAGAATCTTGCAATTTGCCGATACAACCTGCACGAAAATGCATTTATGTTACCAATATACTAAACTCAGACTCGGAAATGAAAAGAGGAGGAGGTAGCGACGTTTAGGTTACAACATTAAGACACACCAGCTCCTGGCTAATCTTACTTACCGGACGCAACCCCATTTAAAGACCACTTACTGATATATCTGGAAGCCAGGGCAAGCCAAACTGCAGCAGGGCGGGGCCTGGTCGTCTCGGAGGATGTTGCCCCAAGGACGCAGCTATTATCCATACCACTGGTGAATGTCCTTTGCATCAGCGAGGAACCTGAAGAGGCCAAAGAAATGGGGCAGGCAGCCCTAAAAGCTTGGGAAGCTGCTCATGGTCCTCTTCCAGGGCTTCTTCGGGAGCTTCTTTCCGGCATGCCACTCCCGTCCTCCCAATCGCCATCTGCTCTTGAACCTCGCGTGCCCCTTTTCCCCGCCCCCATACAACTCCATGCCCAGCAATGCAATCCCCTTGCCAGATGTCCCCGCTCATGTGCAAGCTACTCTTCTGTCACCCACATTTATGATCAGGCTCTTCCTGCCTCCCCTTCCCCTCTGCGGCCCTCAGCGTGCAGGTGCACGCTGATTCATGAGTGCATACATCCGGACATCTTCAATCAGCTTTAACATGGACAATGTTAATCAGCTTAATATGGGCATGTTTAATCAGCTTTAATACGGACATCTTTTATCAGCTTTAATACGGACACCTTCAATCAGCTTTACTACGGACATCTTTATTCAGCTTTGCTGCAGACATCTCTGTTTAGCTTTACTACGGACATCTTTATTCAACTTTAATACGCACATCAGAGGGAAGCTGCGCGGAGGAAGGCGGAGGATGCACATGGGAACGCACGCAGTCCTGCAGGTGCTCAAACAACTGAAGACATCCGATAGCAGTACCGCCAGCCAGCGGACCAATATTTCTCTGCCCTTAGGCTGACAACAAAGCAGTACCGCAGGGACCGCGCTAGCCGGCAAGGGCGGATCCAACCAGAGAGCTGCGGTGCAAATACCTAACAGAGCAGGGCTTGAAGCATTCTGCTGGAGCATGTGGTTATTGCCTATACTGGCGGGAGTACGGTCACTGTCCTTTAGGGTACACATCAGAAGGATACACATCATACATGCAGAAGTTGGCCGCCGGTACCGCGCCGGCTGCCGGTCTCGAACGCATGGTGTACCGCTGCCAGGTCTTGGCTCCTAAGTGTAGGACTACTTAGACGCCACCATGGCTGTCGGCTTTTAGACGCTCGGGTTGAGAGTGACGGTGCCATACGGTTCTCTCCCTGCTTGAAAAGGGCCAGTAAGCAGTAGAAAGCAGAAAGAGCGTTGCGCAGGCATCACAGGGGAACGATTGCTGCACCTACTTGGTCATTAGGAGGCAAGCCGGACTTGCTTTTGGTTGTTACGCCTAGTGGGGAATCGCAGCCAACAAAAGCAAGAGCAAGAGCAAAAGCAAAAGCAACAAAGAGCGACGCAGGGAAATCTCTCTCTCTCTCTCTCTCTCTCTCTCTCTCTCTCTTTCTCTCTCTCTCTCTCTCTCTCTCTCTCTCTCTCTCTCTCTCTCTCTCTCTCTCTCTCTCTCTCTCTCTCTCTCTCTCTCTCTCTCTCTCTCTCTCTCTCTCTCTCTCTCTCTCTCTCTCCCCGTCCCTCCCTCCCTCCCCCCTCTTCCCCCTTCAAATACACACAAGTGCGCCGGTACACGCATGCATGTATACGCGCACAACCTGAACAGAAAAGCTGTTTTCTAGTCGTTGTGATGCATGTACGCTGGCCCACAGGGGCTGGGACAAGCTGCAACTCATGCACTTTCATGATCTACATAAAAAGTTAAGGTAAACCCAAGCGACAAACCATGGACTGAAATAAAACATGAAGTATGTCCAACCCGCAAACCGGTCTCAAATGGGTGAGTGGCGGGGCTGAGGTGAAGGCACTTTAGCCGCGGCGGACGCCCGCTGGGACCAGAGGCTGGTGGCTTGGCTTTTGTGGCTCCGAAGGCACAAGTCTGACACCTTCTGGCAGGACTTCTGGGACCTCTTCCCTGCGGTACATCCTCCACGGCACAAGCTTTCCTATTCCCCGTTTGTTGGTTAGCCTGCGTGTCGATAAGCGCGTTATGTAATGCCCCTGACGCTAATCCTCTGACGCTAATCCTAATAATCGAGAAACAACAAGCACGTATTCTGCAGGCTTCATGCTGTTAGGGGGCCTGGGGTACAATGGGGCAGCTAAGAAAGTGATGACGCAAGAAGAGGAATGCTACCTGCTGCTGCCGGGGAGGGGGGGGGACCCAGAAGCATGAGTTAGTTGATGTCAGGAATCTTGCCTCATGACGGTTGTGCCTGTCAATCAACGCTTTTAAATGACCCCTCTGACGCTAATTCAAATCATCAGTCTTAACATGCACCTTTATTCTGCGCACTCGGTCTGGTAAGGGGGTGCTGGCAATGACCGGCGCAGGAAAAGGATCGCTACCTGCTGCTGAAGAACTCTGTGTGGGGAGATGGGACTGAGACATATATTACTGGATGTCAGGCATCATGCCTCGTGACGGTTGTGCCTAAGTGTCAACGCGCTAAACCACACCTGCGTCGCTAGACAGAAATTTTATTTAAACGCGTGCACCCCTTCTGCGGACGCGATCCTGGCGGGGTTTCCTGAAAGGAATGAGGGCTGAGACAGTGATGGCGCAGGAAGAGGAATGCTGTCTGCGGCCGAACTACTCCAGGGGGAGAGGGGGCTGAGGCATGAAACAACTGATCAATACTGGATGTCAGGCATCATGCCTCATGACGGTCATGCCCATCAATCAACACGCTGAACAATACCTGCGTCGCAAAACCAATTAATTGCGCAGTAACATGCACCCATCCTGCTGACGCAATCCTGGCGGGGTTGCATGAAAGGGAGGAGGGCTGAGACAGTGATGGCGCAGGAAGAGGAATGCAGTTTGCTGCTGAACTACTCCCGGGGGGAGAGGACCCAGCTGCAGAGCCCCTCGCTGGTGCAGGAAGCCAAGCGACAGCGGAGAAATGCCGACTACGTGCACTTCTTCATGAGCAAGTTCGGGTTCGTGGCGCGGGACCAGCCGCAGCTCACGTTCCGCGCCATGGCGGCCGTTCGGAGCCGAGCCTTCTCTGTCAAGGTCTGCAACTGGGCTGCATGAGCTGGGCCCGTGCGCACGAAGATTTGCCAAAAGCTCTCTTTTTCAAAGTTGAAAGAACCCAAAAGAATTGGGGGTTGCAGGGGGGGGGGGGGGGATTGTAACCGCAATTGCAGTCTGTAAGGCTGATATGGCTGAAGTTTTTTTTTTTTTTTTTTTTTTTTTTTTTTGGTTTTTTTTGGGGGGGGGGGGTTGAGTGGAAGAGGGAATTTAAACAAGGTGGAGTCCGCACCGCAGATTGGGGGGGCGCGGGTGAGGGGGCGGGGGACACCCGGGAAATCTGTGATACTGAAATTTGGGGGGGGGGGAGGGGGGGCCGGGCATGATGAGCATGTGGGAAGGAGTCCGTAGCAGCCGTAGTGAGTAGCAGTGTAGTGAGTCAGTAGTCTGTAGTGGGAAGAAGTCTGTAGTATGGTGCAAGAGGGGCGTGAGGGGGAGGGTCAGAGGTGGATTTTGACAAGACGGGTGACATGGGGATTTCTGAGTATCTCTTAAGGAATTGCGGCTTGTATGCACGCGAGGAGGATGGAGGGGAGGGCAGCGTGTTTGATGTATGCGGAAGGACTTGTTTGCCTCACTTAGGCCCATTTACGCACAAGTGAGTCTTGCCTTCAGGTAGAATGTGGGCCCCTGTAAGGCCCCGTTCAAGGAACAGTGAATTCTGCAGAATTGGAATTAATTTGACTTTGGCACATTTAGAGATTATTCAAAACTTTCACATTTCAGAAATAAATCAAATTTTGCACGTTCAGAGAAACCTGAATTTCCAAATCTACAAATTCGCCCCCATTTTTCTTTTTCAGGCTGATTGCCAGGTTGATTGCGCTCATGGAGGGGCCTGGCTTGAGTTTGCACAGGACAGTGAGGCGGCCTGTTTGCACATTGAAGGGCGGCCAGGCCTGGTTTGCACACTTTCTTCATGTGTATCGTATTAGAAAAAGCGCAAAGTGTGCATGACCCGGTGTGGAGAAGAAATTATGTAAGCACCAGACGTACGCGCTGGTCCCACCGGATATCTATTCCTGTATCATGTTCGATAGAGAATGACTCAGGTGGGGACAGACCTGCCCGGCCCCTCCCCGCACCCGGGGAATGGATGCTGCGGTATTTTTACCAAAATGAAAATCTATTCCACTACATTACATTTGCGGACGCGTTTTTTCCCCCTTTTTCCTCTCCCTTTTTTTTGTCCTTTTTGTTTGTGCGTACTGGAGAGTCGCACGGGGCTGTGAAGCCAGGTGTTTCTGGGGGTGGGGGGGGGGGGCAGGTAAAGGACGAGAGCATCACCTTCTTAGTGCCGTTGCTGACCTGGCCAACCATTCTCTGAACCCCACCGCCAGATTCGACTTCAATCAGGCGGAATCGGCCTTTGAACTCCACAGCATCACTCACATCAAGGCGGGAAGCGAGGTACGTCCCCCACATGTACTGCCCCCTGCAGCGTTGGAAAAGCGGAGCGGTGGGAGGCAGTCGGTGTTTGAAACAGCATTAAAAATGTATGCCTTTCCTTCTCATGTGCCGTGGAGTAGGTCCCATGCGCCACCCCATGTATTTTTAACGAATGTTCAGATCCAGATCTGGCACGGGGCTTTCTGGAAGAGGTGGATGAGGGCCCAGCCCAGACCGGTAGAAATTTTGCGTAGATGGGACCCAGCCCTGACGGGTAGGATATTTATATATTATATTATATTATATTATACTGTATTATACTATACCATACTATACGATACGATACTATACTATACTATGCTATGCTATGCTATGCTATGCTATGCTATGCTGTGTTACGTTACGTTACATTACGTTACGTTATATTATGTTATGTAATGTTATATTATATTGACTACATTTATATTATAATTAATTTGTTATGCGGCCGATGTTGTTGGCATTGCCTTTTCTTGGGTGTGCCGCCTGTCTTCTTGGCCGGCTGGGGTGGCGGCGTACGCGTGATTCTGCCACACCGACAACGGGCGGCGCGGCTGTGCCTGCATTTGACCGGTGCACCCTGGCAAAAGTTATTTTTCGACAGAAAGTAGGTTCGAGGCGCTCTAGTGTGTCGATTGGCTACCTTCGTCACACTCAAGTGGTGATTGTTGTGTTTTGTAGACTTGGACAACTGTTATGGGTCAGACTGGCGAGACGCAAGCGCGGCAAGGGGCCTTTAAAAAGGCGGTCCGGGGGGGCCCGGGGGGGGGGGGAGGAGACGTGGTTTGCGGTTCACGTACGCTTCACTTGTTGAGTTTGAAGGATGCCCAGGGGGCCTGGGGGGTGGGGGGCGGCTGCAGGTTTTGATATCGTATGGATTGGGCAAAGACAATGATGAGCTCATGCGTGACTACGGCTTCAGCATAGCGGGCAACATCTTCGACCGAGTCGCTTTCTCTCCTCCAGGTAAGAAGTCCTTTACTGGTCAGCAGGAGGTTCTTACTAAGGACCCCTCAGCACATGGTCCTTACTAAGAACCCCCTCAGCAAGAGGTCCTTACTTGAACCCCGCAGCACTGAGGTCCTTTCTAAAAACCCCTCAGCAAGAGGTCCTTTCTGAGAACCCCTCAGCAAGAGGTCCTTACTGAGGAGCCCTCAGTAAGAGGTCCTTTCTAAGAACCCCTCAGCAGGAGGTCCTTACTAAGAACCCTTTAGCAAGAGGTCCTTACTAAGAACCCTTCAGCAAGAGGTTCTTCCTGGGAACCCCTTGCGGCACCTCATTTGCCATCAGCGGTGGCAGGACTTCCTCGGTATTGGAACAGGAACGGCTGTGGGTGTGGGGCTTCTTGATTCCATGTAAGAGAAGAATGCACTGCTCCATATGGTTGTTTGGGAATGATCTTTACGCAGTGAGGGCATTCAGCGATTGCTTGACTATCTCACATTCAGAGACATGTTTTTGACTTGAACTGTCGGTACGGTAGCAGTTCAGCAAACGGGGATTCTTTCATTAATTGTCCAATGGTGCCTGTTATCGATTTCTAATTTCCCAATTGATTTGTACGTGGATTCCTTCGTGGGAGGTTGTTGAATCCTTTCAAACCCCTTTCATAGATTGTTTTCTGGATACTTCCCTGCTTTTCATGCATTCCTTAATGGACTGTTTCACAGGTCCATTTCCACGATTCTTTCCGAGATTTCGGGGCATCGTTTGGGGATAGATCCGTGGGTTTTCTCACGGATCTTTGACGGCCTCTTTCATGGATGAAATCGAGGATTCTTTCCGTGTTTCTTCATTAAGACAAGCCCCTTGGAGCGCTGTTGCTGGAAGAGCCCCCTGCCTCCTCCCCTCCCCCCCCCCCTTTGAGGGCTATGCCCCACCTAAGGCACTAAGGCTTTAAGCATTGTATTGCCCTACTTCCCTGCCTGTAGCTCTCATGGCTTTCCCAGGGCTTCTTTCAAAGACGCTTCTTTCACACTCATATTGGCTCTGGCTCTCTTTGAGAGTCTCTCCGGCATTCTGCGCAGCCCTATTGGGTGCAGGTGCGGCAAGAAGTTTACCAGTGGGGGTACGGAGGGTCCGAGTCGGGTGGATGGGTTGTAGGAGCAGCGAGTAGTTTACCAGTGGGGGTACCGCGAGGCCCAAAGCTGCACCCAGGGGTGCTCATTAAAAGCCTGGGCTGGCTGCTGAGTACCAGTGCGGGGAGTTGCTTGTTAAAGAAAAGCCGGCTGATGTAGCCGCGGTACGGCGGTACAATGCAGCACTTTCGCTTCCCCTGGTGGGAGCCGTCCCCCAATTTTTTGGCTTCTGGCCACCCAGCGCCTTCACACAATCAGGTGCTCTCCCTGTCTCGAGTTTGCGTTGTCGTTGTCGTTGTCGTTGTTGTTGTTGTTGTTGTTGTTGTTGTTGTTGTTGTTGTTGTTGTTGTTGTTGTTGTTGTGTGTGTGTGTGTGTGTGTGTGTGTGCGTGCGTGCGTGTGTCCGTACGTGCGAGAGAGAGAGAGAGAGAGAGAGAGAGAAGAGAGAGAGAGAGAGAAGAGAGAGAAGAAAGAGAGAGGAGAGGAGAGAGATGTGTGTGTGTGTGTATGTGCTCTTCGACAATGCATGTTGCTCACGTTGCAATGTGTGAGATGTGCATGTGTGCGTGTGGGTGTATGTGTACGTGCAGTGCATGTGTGCATGTGTGTACATGCGCATTGCGTGCGTGTGCACATACACATTGCGCACACGTGTACATCCGTCGACCGACCTGTGTATGGTGGGGGAGGGGTGGTCGTGTAAGGTGTGGTGCATTGGCTTCGTTGCATGATCTGTGACATGGCTTTCCCTGTCGTTGCATGTAGGATGTGTGACGAATGACTGCCGGGTGTAAGATGACAGGGCGTGGCTACGGAGTTCGAGAAGGGGCCTTTCAGGAACCAATGGAAGATCAGAGCGTATGAAATTATAGGGGGCGGGGAAGAGGTGGAGTGGGATGTTAGAATGGAATCAGTGGACTTTCCCGGTGGCTATCCTGTTCACTCACCGCTGGATTGTGTGGGAATGGCTAAAGAGGGCCAAGACCTGTACTCCACCCGAGACCCTCTCCTAGTAAATAGTTTTTCTCCCAAACGATCCTCAAAACTTCCAAACTTATGGTTTGGCAACCCATTGAGAGTTTTTTTCTGATCTGCTGCCTTGGACTGGTCTGCGGCGGTCTGCGGTCATAGAAAGCTCATCAATGACCTCAGTATGTTTTCAGATATCGCATATGTCATCGCATCGACGATGTACGTACACACATACTCAGATGTCAGTATACTCAGTATACTCAGATGTCGGAATACACACTGCCAACATACTTAGCTCAAGTCCATATTCCGGTGTCTGCGGTGGTGCCTCTTGTGGTGTCTTGTGTTGTGGTTATGGTCTTGTTTTGAAGCACACCACTAGTACAATCTCTGGTGTCACACAAGGCGTGACAAGCCGCAAGCTCATACTTCGATGGATCCAAAGTAAATCGAGAGAATGCTTACATCCAGAAAACATCAGTTTTGATGTCGCTGTACAATGTCGTTGTGCTATATGTGGCATGGGGTGAGGGGGGGATGGGGGGAGCCGCCCCAAGTCGGGACGTGACGGCAGAGGTTGCTGTGAAAAGACGCCATCCGCGATCTGAGGGAAGTTGTGGAAAGACAGGCTGGGCGGAAGCTCCCACCCCAGCCGGAAGCAGACGAAAGTCTCTCCTCGAGAGGTCCTGGCGGGGCGGGCCGACCTCGCGTATGCCATACCTGATGACGGCAGGATGATGGTGAGGAGGAGATCGTCTATAGCACGGAATCCAGTAGCTCACCCCTTTCCCACGGTCCTTCGTTGCTCGCTCT